>JBAMYA010015527.1:0-43229 GCA_037176975.1 Arrhamphus sclerolepis | reverse complement strand
AGGAGAAGGAAAAGGACAAGAAGGGTTCTTTTGAATTAGAATGAATTCTTATTCAGCCCGTAGAGCTGTTCAGACTGAGCTTGCATTAAAAATATCTGACCTGTATCTAATTTAGAGCCCCATATTGAAGTGGTTCAAATCAGATTCCATGTGTCATTTGTAGTTGAAATAAAATAAAATAAAATAAAACGCGAAACAATAAAAATGACGTTTGTCAGTGTGGGAACCATTAAAAATATTTGATTTGACACACTTTTTGATCAATTACAGGGAAGAGAAACAAGTGTGTGCAGAGGTTAATAATGGTTTTCAACATCTATTGTTAGAAGAGGAACTGTGAGCTCTGCTCTGTGCTGCATCACTGCGTTCACCAACCAAACACCCCGTTTCAAAAATCAGCCTCACGATCACAAGTTGATAATCTTTCATCCTTTTCAATTTTTCAAGAAAAACCTAGTCTCTGGTCCTGTCAGCTACATTTTTAATCCTGCGGCACACATTACCAAATTATCTTCTTTGCGTCCAGATTTGAGGACTTAGCTGTGGTTTCATGATGCAGCTTCAATTCCACAGTCGTTCATCATATCATCACATGGGTGAAATTTGGCAAAGAGCAAGTGTTTTTGTCTACGAAAAATTATGTCGAAACAGATGTTCTAAAAACACATTAAGCCGAAGGAACATACAACCCCAAATCGCCAAAAGTTTGGATGAAATAGGAAAAAGGTGAAAAAGAGGACAGCAATGTTTAAAACTGCTTTTACTTTTATTTCTTTGTATGATGGTATGAATCCAAGCTTGTTCATCTTTTTTATTGCTTGTTTCATTACAATTGGTTAACATATATCTCCATGTTTGGATTGAGGCCACCTAGTCTGCCAATAATAATAATAATCATAATAATTATAATAATGATAATTCTATAAATATCTTACAAAACAATCTGAATAAAAAAGAGATGTAGAATGTTCTTTGAAAAAAAGCTTGACAGAACTTTCACATCTTTTCTTCTATAGTGCACAAAGTAACTAAAAAGAAAAATCAATGAATTTGGTGGGATTTCTTTGCACAAACAAAAGGATGCAAGTTTAAGCTTGACGCTGGTGATCTCTGATCCCTCAGATGACACTGTTTCAGGAACTGGCACTCATCCTGGCAGTGTGGCGTTGACGCTCTGGGTTCAGAAGCATTTGAGATCGACTGTCTCATAAGAACATGCATTGCTGCACAGAGTCAGAGTTCCAGATTTTTTATTTTTTTTGGCCACGGTTTGAAATGCTGTTTCAAGGTCATTGAATGCCCCCTAGATTCATACTCAAATTAATCTGAAATCATCCGTCATCCTACAAGCTCACTTCTGCCAACCATGTAGCGGTGACCAAGCAGATCCAGATTCAAGATCACAAGAAGCCCTTTCACCTCCAATATTGTATCAAGGTGAAGAGCTGGACTAAAAGCACGGTTCTTCAGGTCCACAGCCCTGCTCGTCTAAGATGCTCCAACAGACCTGATCAAAAATAAATGGCTGATTAACAGACTTAGCAGACCTTGATGACAAGCTGATGGTGATCCAGTCATTTGAATAATTTGCGTTGGAGCAGAGAAACATCTCAAACATGCAGGGGAGTGGCCCTTGAGGACTGGAATTGAGGAACGCTGACTTACGGTACCGCAGAGATCCAGATGTGACCTTAATTTGCATGTACAGACACTAGAAACACCATAATGGTTTCTGCGTCTCTGGCTTGTCCTAATCCAAGTGAGGCTCAAGAGGCCTCACTTGGAGTTGAGGAGATGGCAGCAGTCAACTCTAGCTGGCGGGTCACACCTACGGTGTCTCATAAATACGCACTCTGTCAGGACACAGGATGAGCACGGAAACAATTGTGTGAACAGTTTGTGTGCCTGTTTGTTTACACAGCTGTAAGGTCAAGTCACAGATGAGATGTAAGTTGACACTAAGCAAACGTGCAGCACACTCACACACACACACACACACACACACACACAAACTCTCGTGTCCAGCTTTAACTTTAAAAACAAATATGCGTATATTTTGAGTGCCCTGTTGCTTAGACTTTGTCAAAACGTGACTGGGTTATTTCAAATGTCATATGCAACTGCACGGTAATGGTTACGTCATGGCTGGATGGTTAGAGAAACAAAAAAGTCACATTTGCACGTATCTCATTATTCACTGATCTGAGTCCACAAACTGTTATTGTGATTGGGGTGTTGAACTGCAGTTGTCCATTCTTTAAAAAAAAATGTATGTAATAACCGCAAAGGATATTTGCGGTTATTACATACATTTTTTACATTTTTTACATATACATGAACTCTTAAAGTGTTAAGAGAAGAAACTTAAAAATAAGAGCAAGTTTTTGTCATTTTATTTTTCTTGTCCAACAATAAAACACTGTCAGGGACCTCTAAACCAACTATTGGAATCATAAGAAAAGAGATGACTACATCTGAGTTATTTATATAACTATGTAAAACAATTCAGAGTTTTATGCAGAATTTCTAGTAGAGTCAACACTTTCAATGACTAGAGAATACTGTATTTGGACAATGGCACAATAGATGTGAATTAACGTAATTAAGATGTGATTAAAGTGTAGACTTTAACTGAAGAGGTTTCTCGAAACATATGAAGACCTGACCCATATAAATGAATTGGTATTCCAGACATTTTAAGCACAGAACGTCCATTTTCAGAGGCTGAAAAGGCAGATTTGGACAAACTGATAAGTGTAAATTTAATCATGAAAATCATTTTCAATCAACCCCAGTCTGAAGTCTGCAGGTCATCTCAGAAATACTTTGGCCTTCATCGCAGTCACCTTCAGCTGCTGCTTGTTTTTTTCTTCACTAACGGAAAATCTTTATGTATTGGGTTGAGATCAGGTGATGCATTTCTTTATTGAGGATTTAACTTGAGCTGCTTATTGCTGTGTGTTTAGGGTCATTATACACCTGCGCTATGAAGTGTTTTTCTCTCAGTTTCGGAGTATCTGAATGTGATCAGAGAGTAAAGCCTGACACACCTCAGGATTCATCTCGCTTCTTCTGTCAGCAGTCACATCATAAATACCAGAGAGCTCATTCTGCTGGCAGCCCATGCCATAACACTGCCTCCACCACGTTTGACACGTGATGCGATGTGCTTCAGATCACGAACTATTCCTTCCATTCCCCGTACTTTTCTCTCCCCATCATTTTTGACATTTTGATTTTGACAATTATATGCCTGCCCTCACCAGAGTGTTTCTGTTTTCTGTTGATGTTGCACAGGGGTTTTTCTTCACCAAGGAAAGGATTCTGCAGCAGTTGGCTTCCATGGTCTTTCCAGGAGGTTGCTTTAGGATGTTGTTGAGCTCACCACTATGTCGTTTTAAGAATTTATCAAACAATTGATTTGGCCTCACCTTAAGTTTTCAGTACCTTCCTTCGGGAATTATACCCTTTTTTTTTCAGCGTAATAACGGCTTCCTTCACTTGCAGTGGGATCTTCTTGAACTTTATATTATTAGCTCCAGTCAAACAGCTGCCAAAAGCCAAATCCAGAACTTTTATCTGCTTTGCAGAAACAGCGGAATGGACAATGGAGGTGCCACATTTTTGTGAAACCTCTTAAATAAAAAGCTGAAAGTCTCCACTTTGATTACATCTCGATTGTTTTATTCCAAATACATTGTGTTGGAGTATAAAATGATCCTCTGCCATTGCCCAAATTATTTGTGGACCTAAATGTATGTATGAAACAAGTACAGATCACAATTTCCATTATTTTATTTCCTTCATTGAAACATCTGGAAACCATGCTGGTATATTTTCTCAGTGTGAAAGAATAAATGAATTTAAACCCTTTATTTGGCTTTTGTTGGTAAACAGATTGCAATACCTAAAGCAGAAACCTTAATATGTGGCTAGAATGGGTTGAGTAATGAATCAGTTTCACCTGTTTGCAAGGTGAGCAATGTGTCATCACTTCTGCAGAGGAAGTTGGTTTGGTGGTTTTATGTTTGGCACGACGTACTATGAGTGTATGAGAAGCCTGAAAGCCATCAAAGAAGACTAAACACAGACTTATGAGTAATCATGAGTTGAGTCATGATTATCATAATTTCAGAAGACTTACGTTTTAAGATAGTTTTCACTAAATCTCTCAGAATTTAAGTCTCCAATTGTTACATTCCCCTTTATGTCATGTTAAAAAGGCAAAATGATTAACTAAAATATTGTAATTGCAATTGTATTTTTGTTTAAGTCTGTCTTTTGGTCAAAATTGGTTAAATAAATCATATGTAATGGAACATTTTGATGACATGTTTTCATCTTTACTCCTCCCTGACCCCCTTATTGTACCTCCTAATATGATGACTGAGATGAAGACAAGCCCAGGTCCTGCCCTGTCTCTAATAGCAGCAGAAACGTTAATTTCTCACATAAGAGCAAGAGCTGGTTGTCACATTTTTCATGCATGGAATGCTGCTGATGTTCCCCACAGAGACAGCCAGAGGATATGAGTGATCACATAGTAAAAATGCAGGTGCAAAAGGAAGAAAATTCTTTCAGGAGTCGTAACATGTGTTTGCTGTTAAGGGTGAAGCAACCGTTTTTTCCTATTCTTCTGTCCTCTCCTTTTCCTAGTCTGTTTGAGATGAGTGCAAAGATGGTGCATGGTTGCCACCATGTGGAGAAGTCTTATCACGACTACTTGGAATGTCTTCAAGCTGCATATGTTCACAAGTAAATAATCCATTGATATGCTGAATAATTTTGCAATGTGTTCGTGGTCATTAAAGGCCACATTTAATAATTCAGCAGAGAAATAAAATATTGAAAAATGTCCTTAAGCATTTGTTTTTGCTCTATATATCCTATTGCTGCACATTTAAATGATGGAGATCTACTAAGCCCTGAACTGAATTGAATTTCTTGTGTGCACATTTTGAACACAACATTTTGCATGAATGCCTAAGAGGGCATTCAGCACAGAAGGTTCCTATGAGTCACTAAAGCAGTACATCACCCACTTAGTCTTCATCCATTCAACACACTGCTTGCTATGCAAGGAACAGTATGACAATTTTTACTGAATTCTGTGAGGTACATTGGAGTGTTGTCATGGTTTTTATGGAAAAATATGATAACGGCACATACACACACATATGAACAAACACGCACAAATACATAACATATGTATGCAGCTATGAAGGTTTGAACAGCTAAGAGCTCTGATTTACAATTACTGATGTTGAATGTATGTTCAATTGTAAATAAGATGTTCATAAATAACATCTTAGGCAGAATAGCATTAGTTTTGTTCATTAGAAGCTCTGAAAGCTGCTTGGGAGGAGCCTGTCCCTCATCCCTTGGCTTTTGTTTCCAAGCTTCAGGGGGAGATCATGTCAAATCTGCTTCAGTGTTGATGTCCCTGTGCTTTTCCAGCTTAGTCTACAGACTCCTTTCAACTCAGAGACCACTTGTTAGCATCTGGCTGTCTTTGATTCTAAGCATAGCACATTCAGTAAATTCAATGAAACATTTTATTTTCATCTTTTAAATAAAGAGGAGCTGTGGTTTAAAAAAAATGTGTGGATGATTTGCTTAATTTCTTTTGCAACAAAAGTACTAAACCTATGAAATTTCTGATCAAGTTTAACTATCCATCCATTATCTACTTGTTCACGCTCACGGGCATCTGCTGGAGCCTATTCCATCTGTCGGTGGGTAAAAAGCAGGGATACACCCTGGACAGGTAGCCAGTCTATTGCAGAACCAACCACACATGTTCAGACTCACTAAGTCAATTCAGTTTAGAGTCACAAATTAGCCTGAGATGCATGCTGGCTTTTGTTTTGGACTGTGAATAAACCCACTCAGGCACAGAGAGAATCTCCACACAGAAAAGCCCCCAGCTGGGATTTGAACCACGAACCTTCTCGCTGTGAAGGAAAAGCACTAAACTGTGAAAAAGTATGAGGCAGGTGTAAGGAAATGCTGTAAAGTAACAATGCTCCAAAAAAAAAAATTAAATGTGGAATCATTTTATTTAAAAAAAAAAAAACAACAACTCAAGTTACAAAATCCATATCAATATTTTGTGCAAATGCCTTTTGAAAACAGCATCAATTCTTCTAAATACACTTGAGTGCATGTTTGAAAGTGGTAGGTCTTTGAAGGACAGATCTTCTCAGGATGTAGGCTGCCTCAAATCATTCAGTCTCTTCGTGTAATCCCTAATAGACTCTTTGATGTTGAGTTCAGAGCTCTGTGGAGCCCTAACCATCTCTATAAGGACTCCTTGTTCTTTTTTTTCTTTTTTTTTAGATTTGACCCAATCAGATGCCACTGTGGTTATATTGCTTGATGGATGAGTAACTACCTGTATTTCTGAGCATTGAGGACACCACTAATCCCGACCAAATAACCACCTCAATCTGCAGGATTTTCTGATTCAGAACAACCTTGTTGCTGTGCTCCAGGGGTGGGTGGTTTGGTCCAAATATTGATAGTATTGATACCAACATTGATAGTGATACAAGTGTGATGAGAAAGATTTTCCTTGTCATAATCTTAATTAATGTTTTTCAGTGTAATTGGTGATCAAAGATATGTTATGAGACTGATTAAACTATTATCATGCATTCTGCCAGTTGAAATAAATCTGAAATGCTTTACAGAAACTCAGAAATATATAGTTATATCAAAATATACACCTCAAACCTGAAATATTAGTATGGCTGAATATTGTAAACATTGTGTTAACTGTTAAAGCAACATTAATATTCCTATTTAGGCTACACACTGATAAGTTATACACTTCACATAAAGCCATAGATATAACAAGCAGCATCACTGAAATGATTGTGAAGGACCTACAACTTCTCCCTGTGGTCGAACAGCAGAGTTTTAAGAACTTAAGACAAGAGATCATCGCTAAAAAGTATCAGTATCTGCAACACTGGCCCTACATTTTACTTGGTATCGGATCCATATCAAAATTTGCAGCCTTGCCCACTCCGACTGAGCTCCATCTTGTCATGATGACCTGTGACATGGAAATGTCTTCCACAAACTCACCTTGGCAGCAGAGTTTCAATGTTTCCCATCCAGTTTCAAACCTCCTATAGGCTGTTTCTGTTTCAACCTTTACATGAAACCTATTTGGTTATAAAAGGTTAATAGCTGTCACTGATGCTGCAAAATCCCTTCATTAGGAGACACACCAAATATTATTGAGATTTTTCTTCAATTTGCTCACTTTCCATTCTGTACATTTTGCATATACATTTAGAAACGGAGACTATTACATTTATGACATGCAAATTAAAAAAAACAAACTATTTGCAATATATTTGGTTCATTTTTGCTTCACGATTTGGACGATATATGACCCGAAAAAATGAGTACAGAGAGTGCTGGTCATGTGCCATAGCGGTCTCGACTACGCACGACGTCAGGAGTTCCCTATCTTCCACGGTGAAAACGCCCCTCTGCCGTCCTCGTCACCCTCCCGACCGTCAGCCATCCCTGCCGGCTTGCGCCTGTCTCCGGTCCCAGCCTGCAGCGCTACATCTCCGGCAGAGAAGAAGCTGCTCCGGGGCGGCGGCGGCGGCGTCCTTTCTCCACTGTCCTGCGCTCTCAATGGTCAAGAGCTGGACTCAGCTTTAACATCTGGACCTGACAGGGCAGGTATGCAGTTTTATTTGTTTGTCTGGTAGCGGATGAACAGGTGCATGGTGCGTTTACCGCTTATTGCCAAGTGACATTGTGGGCAGAGGAGGAGCAGCGTCTCACACAGACCACCGCTGGCGAGCACAATAAGCCTCCGCGTTACATAAATGTCATGCAAAGACATTTCTTTTGTGCTTCGGGTGCCATGGGCGGATGTGGAGGGTGTTGCCACACAGCTTAAATACGACCAATATGGTCGGCTTGGTTTAATAAGCTGCAGAATGAGCGCGTCCTTTATTTCATGGATGTCGCGGCCCGCGAGGAGGCAGGTGCACCTTTAACGACTTATTGTATTTTATAACGCACATCCTGCCCACGTACAGTCGTTCAGTTTGTGTGGTGACTGTGATTCCCGTGTGTGGAGCCGAGGGCCAACAGCTGATGCTCAAGATAATGAGCTAATTGAAGACGGAGTGCAGTGACTCGGGTGTGGCAGAGGGGGCAGACGTGGGCGCCCCGGACACAGGAGGGTCTCCTCTCACACCGGGAGAGTTTGTTTAAAGGACTCGTAGTCTATTCTTCAAAAAGCTGGCAAAAGCTTATGAGGTTTTAACGAGATCTCTGTGACGTGGTTTGGTCCTAAAACAAGAGCGATCCCAAAACAGGACTGTGTTTTAAAACTGCGGGTCTGTGATGTCACAGAGCAGGAGCGTCAGACTCCGTTTCAGTTCGGACCCATTCTGGTTAACCGTTGTTAGTTTGGACCAAACATGTTAAAAGTACCAACTTTACAGCATATTTAAACATATTTACAACCTGGTATGGAAATCCATCAGATAAATTTATGCTAAGCAATAAAGCTGACCAATCAGATGCCTGGACAGCATTTGACATGCTTGACTGACAGCTAGCCATTGGTTTTGACAGCTTTGTCCTGCCTCTTTGCAACATGGTGCTGCGTTCGTCCGGTATTTTAAATCCTGTTTCTGGTCAGTTTATGGCCGTTTATGTACATTCTGCATACAGTGACTAAAAATTTACCTTTCTAAAGACACACTTGTGATTTTTTCAACCCCAATAAGGCACTTTCATTTGTAATTTTTAGAAACTTATTTTCCTGAGAATGCAGAGCTTCATTTTAAATTTCTGAGCCTCTGTTCCTTTTCTTGGTTTAGCATACTTAGCTTCTTTTATGGTGACAATAATAGCGCCATTGTAAAACCGTGTTCTTTGGCTACTCCCACTATCCAACAGCAAAGGAGACATACTGACTTGGCTCTGTTAAACGCAAACATGACTTTTGCTTCCCAGCTCTCTTTAAGCTTTCTTCCTTCTTAAGTTTTTCTTTTCTTGGACACGTTTGTCCGTAATCCATAAAACTGTGGAAGTAAATGGCTTCATTTGAGATTCTGACATCCAGTCAGTAGACGATGTGATCGTAATGTATTAGGAGACATGTAGTAGTGTTCCTACGTCTGGTTCTGAGACTGTTATTATATATGCGTGATTGACTTTCTGCGCTCTCATAGCATTCAATTACTGTATTAACCTGAATATAAGATGAATTTCAGGTCATCCTATATTCAAGGTCTAGACTTCTAAACCCTTAGGCCAGAACTCTTCAACTCCAGTCCTTGAGGTTCGCTGCCCTGCATGTTGTAGGTGTTACCTGCCTTCAGCACACCTGATTTAAATGCATGGGTTGTTAGCATACTTGAGCATACCTTGGTGACACGCTGATGGGGATCTGTTCATTTGAACCGGGTGTGTTTTGGCAGTGAAACATATAAGACATGCAGGACAGCGGCCCTCAAGGACCTGAGTTGAAGAGCTATGACCTAGACCCTGACGTCTACAACAGCTGGTGGCACACTGGCATCAACCTGAATGTGCCTGTTACGTGCAGAGCTTGAAGCATAATCTCCCAACTGTTTCAGGAGGTTTGAGAGGTGTAAAATGAAGGTGAGCGTCTGAGGATGCAAAGAAAATTTTAAGGTGATGGGAAGAAACGCTGCAGGGTCGTCAAAGAACTGCCAAACAGCAGAAAAAATATGGTGTTGCACAAAGTGTTCTAAAGCATGGCGCTGCTAAGCCCCAAAAGATCGCTTTAAAAAAAAAAAAAAAATCTGTTTTTGTAAGACTGAGGAGGTGTACGAGTAGTAAGCAGAGGAATGTAACATAAAGGACTGCGTTTTTCAGTGAGGGATAATCAGGGATTGTTTTTTCCAAGAAAGGGGCCATCAAAGGGTCCAGTTTCTGACAAAGGGGTCATGTATTTGTCCTACATACTTGATAGTAATTCATTTTTTGGGGGGTAAAGTGTATATACATTTCACCAAGAAACATTGCTCATTTAATTAATTCAGAAAAATAAAAAAAACATTAAAGCTTGAACAACTGCAGCGAAACTCCTCACCAATTTTTCATCTATTTTCAGAGCTCATTTCTTGTTGGCAGCTAATCAACCATACATACATAAATGATCAATTTTTTTTTTTTTTAAGTTTTTTTTTTTCTTCTTTGCTCTTACAGATCATTTTAAGGTTTAGTTATGTCCAACTTAAAATTGGGATTTTTTTTTTCCTTTAGAAAAAGCACATATGTTTAGTTGCCTCTGTGTTGGGTGCAGAGGAGTCATGTGACTACACACACGGGCTGTATGTTTTTAAGGGAAAAGTACATGAACGAACGCAGCAGACAAAATATAAACAAAATTACTGAAAAAAAGAATAAATGAATGATTGACATGGGCCAGATTATGTCGGTTATAGGCCCTGAATGCTGGTTTCTATTTTCTATTAATTGTCCATGTCAGGCTCAGTTTATGTCCAATAGATAGTAAATGGGGATTTGTAGCAAATCGAGTCAATACGGTACATATTTTCAGATTCAAAAGGCCCAAAACAAAGCAATACTGTTGAGCACTACAGTTTCTTCTATGATTTTGTGGCTTTGGTGGCCTCTATTAACAGCTATCAGGCGAGAAATGGTGCCGGGAGTCACACCTGTGCGAGCAGGCTCCCCTGTACGTGGAATACCTGCTCAAGCAGTCGAGCTACGTGGAGTCTCCAAGAGACAGGGTTGCATTGTGATGATTTTTTTTGGGGGGCGTTTGGTTTGTACGTCGGACACCAAAGCAACATGCAACCAAAGCACAGAAAAAAAAATAACTTCATAATGTCATTCTCATGCATGTGCTGTATGTTTACTAGCAACGAGCAGAGACAAACTCGGCATAATCCGATATATCAGACTGCCTTTCCTGGAACGCATTTAGAAATAGATAAATTAATTAGGCGATGTGCGTAGGAAATGAAGTACTTATTCATAAAAATCACAATTAATGTTTCTTCAACAGGTTTGAAATGAATTCCATTAAGTAAAAATCAGTGTATTTATTTCTTTAAAAATCTCATCGGAAGAAACAAAAGACAACGTATTAAATGGTTTTGCTTAGTTCAAAATATATCACTCGAGTTACACCATTCAGCAAATTCTGTTAATCGGACTGTAAGCTCCCATCTTCATTAAGGCATCCTACTGTTCATCTTCTTTCTAGTCAAACAGACTGTCCGCTCCTGATTGTCTGGCTCTTGTGCAACCACACTGCAGGCTACAGCATCTTCCAGACTGACTTTGTGGAGGCAGATTGGTGGAGGGGGCAAATTAGATCTAAAATCCATCCATCTGTCCATCCATGCCTCTGCCCCTCCATGTGTCCTCCAATCTCATTTTCCTTTCACCTGCTCCACTTTCAGCCTCCCTGGTGTTTGTTAGGATGGCACAGCCATAAACAGTGATGCTCCTCGCTTACAGACTTCTTTCTGGCTTAGATTAAAGAACAAAAACCTCATTGTTCTCATGCATGTTGTTTCGAAAACCTACAAGGTGGGGGGGGAGTCTTATTTACGAAACTGTAACTGAGGTGGGTGCCTCAGCTTCACTCTGGGTAATAAAATAAAAGCATTACATACAGATAAGATGTTTAACTGCTTAGTTGAATGCCAGTGAGCAATGCAAACATCTTAAATTTAAACCTGCATGATGTCTGGAGGGACATTGCACCTTTGTAGACCTCTGTTCGTGTACCGCGTAAATTCAGCATCCATGCTTGTTTAAGGTGATGCAATTCTCCCCGGAGCCCTATGTTAATCCATCCTATGATCGATTTTTAATAGCTCATTGAAGCAGAGCCAGTGTGTGCTCACAACCAACCTGGAACTCTTCACTAAATGAACTGAAACTGCTTTGAAGTCAGAGGAGCTTTCAAAGGCATATCAAAGATAAGAGCATGGTAGTAAACTGTCACTTGCACATTATCACCAAGTATGATGCACAGATTTGCATATTTGGAGTTAAGACTGATAATGTGATTTTTAACGGGCATGGTTACATGTCAGGTCACACATGCTGAGACTCTGCAGTTTAACACCTGCAGTAATGATTTTTTTCTGTGTGTTGTCAGTGCTATTGCTTCTATCTAACAGGATAAGTGGCTGTAAAGGTAATAAGTTAGCTTAAAAAATGGAAGGAAGAAAATCCGGTTACATGGTTAGACTTCTTGAAGTCTTTAGCTGAAAGTGGATGAATGTGGACAATTTGTAAGATGTCATGAATGTGCAAACTCAGTCTGTTCTCACCACAGCCGTATTATTCAGTTTCAGTAGAATTCATATTCATGTCAACCAGCGTCTTGCATCAGACTTTCATGTGTACGTGACAGCCCTCTGAAACAGCACGCTTGTACACTAGATAGCGTTCGGGATGTGTCATTTCTACCATCAATAACTGAAAATGTCATTTGTGAGGCCATATAAGCAGGAGATATGACACTGTTCAGAGTATTTGTGATCACAGCTACGTTATTGGTGACATCTCACCACTGACTGCTGATACTTTCTTCCATTTTCGCCGATTGATTTTTGCCACAACGCTGGTGTTATTGTGTAGACTTCTGCATGCCTGAAGAGAAATGTCTCCCTGTCAGACAATACACCTGAATATAAGCAAAAACCCACATGGATTCTGTTATGATCCCTCTTGTAAGTGTCATGTATCAAATGTATGGACCAATTGAGAACAACATACTTATGTGAATTAATTTCAATCTTGAAATCATAAGTGACGATGAGATTTAGCTCTGAATTAAAGAAGATAGAGTCACAAAAAAATGGGTATAGGTTACTTCAGTCATGTCATGTGAACTAAACAATATAACATGAGTTAATCTGATATCTGGAATCCATAGGTATCACCAAATGAGACGAGCTGAGATGCTTTCTCATCCTTCTCCCTCCACTTTTGACGTCAGTAAAATGAAAAGTCGCTGAATAAGACTGATGGCAAATGACTGACTCCACCTTTCCATTTCTCCGCCTTGAGGAGCTTGCAGGTTGCTTTAACAGTCCATCTGCGCTGTGACACAGCTCTCCAATCTGTTTTGCAGCATTTTACTGAATCTGAGCTGACAGCAAATATTTATACACTTCAGAATTCATCATGCTACTTCCATCAGCAGTCACGGCATCAATAAACACCAGCGACCAAGGTCCAGTGGCAGCCGTTGATGCATGTGCCATCACACCACCACCACGTTTGAGGCTCCCAGCCCCAGACACTTCTCTTTCCTTTGTTCTGTTACATGCGCCTCACCTGTCCAAAGACTTGACCTTTCGAGTCTTTTTTGGTGGTTTACGCCTTGAAGTGGTTCTTTGCGTTCACATTCATGAAAACTTGTGGACTTTAATAATAATTAATTGAAAATGTTCTTGACTTGGTTAAAAGCTTAAAGCTTTTTCATCTGTAAGAATCTTTGCAACCCTCCACTGTAGTCGTCCTTTGGTGTTTTCAAGGACCGTTGGCACTGAAGAGCTCACGAGTGCGTATATACCATTTTCTTGATTTTAAACCTTCATTTCTGCCGTCTCTCTGATGAAACCGTTTTTGAACTGCGTATTGTGAGATGTAGATGTAGTGGAGGACCCAAACGCAGGAGAGCAGGCAGGAGTAATCCAAAATGTGATATGTAATGATAAGAAAACAAAAAAAGCTGCCAGAGCAGGAAAATCCAGAGTAAAATAAAACCACAATCAAAAATCCAAAAAGCTAAGCAAAAACCAGAACTTAACGCAGGACAGGGCAAGAGAAAAAATAAAAAATAACACAATTAAACAGGACTCAGGAAACAAACAGAGACCAGCAAGATCACAGGGGAAGACAAGACCTTAAATACAGACAAGGACTGATGAGGCACAGGTGGAAACAATCAGGGAGACGAGGATCATGAAAATGAAACAGAACATAGGCACCGACAGGACTAGAAACTAAAACAGGAAGTAAAGCTGACAAACAGAAAACATGACAAACACAGACCTTCAACTACATCAGAGAGCCAGGTCAAAAGAAACAGAGCAGGAGAAAAAAGTAATAAACAAAGACCCAAAAAAAACTAAGCACAAAACAATCCCAAATCATGACATATTAAGAGCCCCCCCCCCCCTAAAAAAAAACAAAAAAACAAACACATTGAAAAGTTGGGAATCAGCTTGTTTATCAAACAGCAAAGATGCAGGTATGAAATATTTTAGAGCAACACAATGTCTTCTGTGTTTGTTGCGAGCTTGGGTTTAGTTGTTTTCAGCATCTTAACGGATCCAGTCGAGCTCGTCTTTCCTGATATGAGACTTCAGAGCATCTGTAATTTCTTCACACCAGTGCCCAATGTTTTCATGCTGGTTGATGCAGGAAAATGAGGCAGCCAAATACACAATATTATTCATACCCACTCATGTAGTTTTTCTTTCTGGTGCTCTACCAGAAACAAGCTGCTACTTTTAGTTGCAATAGACCTTTCTTAATTACCTTTTATATTGGTACCACATATTATATAATTATCACATATACATAAAAATAAAACAAATGATTGGTATTTTCTAATGAGACGATAATGGAAACACAATGAGAGCAATCACAATTTTATACTTGCACATTGTAAATGGAATCTGAAAAATACATTTGAAAAAAGAGTGACCTTTACATGATTATATGCTGAAAGCCTGTTGGGACTAGGTTAAATAAGACAACAAAAGGCTAGCTGGTGTTTAAAGCCAACACTATTCACATCTGAGTGAAGAAAACAGTCCTTTCTTTGATTGCATTTCATTGTTTTCAGCAGGTGTAGCCGACATTACTGCAGCTCTTGTTTTTTTTTTTTGTTTTTTTTTTTGTTTTTTTTCTTTATAACCTGGCCTTCTGTATACCTTCACTTTGTGAAAATTCTTTCTTGTGAAATGGGTCTGGCACTCCTTCCATTCAAAGCCATTCCCACTGGTACAGGATGTACCAAACTAATTACAAGCTGGCTATAGAATTGCTGATAAGACCTTGGATCAACAAGTTTTTGCTGCAAAACAGACACCAGTGATTTAGCCAGCGTTCCTACTCCACTGCACACTATTTTGGATGTTTGCCGCCAGCAGTCTGGCTGTCATTCTGCAACTGGTTGTATGCCTGTCCAGTGGTTGTCCAGAGGTGGTTTCTTCTGTATCCATTGCTACTGCTCCTTGGGAATCAAAGTCAAATCCAGTCTCATTCTTTGCATGGAACTGGAAAAAAGAATAAACATGGCTGGCCAGACTTAAAGATCTCTCTGTAGCCTATAAAAGATTAGACTCTACTTTAATAACTTCTGGTGTTTAATTGGAAGAAACATTACCTCATGAATTCAACATGAAGTAATGACAGTGACATGACAGTGTTATCACTGACATTGTAGGTAACAATGATGATAACAATGAAAAAGTATTATATTTAAACAAATTAATAACTGCAACATTGCCAAGAGAAACTAAAACATTGCATGTAAAATGGTGAAGCCACACATTATAGGCAGTAAGATGAGTTTTAAATGAATGTACTGAAAATTCAGCTTCAGCTGAAAGAGTATCGAAAATCCTTTTCTTTTGATAGCATCACATGTTACACATTTGATTTGAGCGTTTTCTAAGTGTGCATCCTCTGCATCAGTATCTTGTTGGATGGATGTTTTTTTGTCAAATGCAAAAAACTGATCTTCCTCGACTCTTTTGGTTTCCCTCCTGCAGCCACCACCACCCTCTTCAGCCGCCTCTACTGTGTCACATCAGTGCGCCAGGCTCGACATGAACCGTCACATTCTTCGTTACACTTCCATGTGATGGTTCACCTCTGCCTCCCCCCACCTCCACCCCCGCTCTTCTGTCTGTGTCTCTCGCTCTCTCTCTCTCTCTGTCTTTTGCTATTTGCTTCATCTTATTTTGATATTCTTGACGCATGATGTTATGATTGCGTTCCCATGGTGACTGCATATTAAACAGGCATGTCTAAGTTCTTTGTGTTAACTATTGTTGGTGGCATCACGCCTGACTTTTGTCAGATGTGGGGGAAAAAACATAACCGGCACCGTGCCGTGCTGCCAGCATGGTGCCTGCTATTTTCTTGTCACTAGTGAAGCCTTTTCTGTTTGACTTTGAGCATAAAGGTGGCACAAACACATTTGTGTCTCACAGTGGGCACGAAGGAGATGGCCTTCTCGGCCTCTGTTTAAAAACCAAGTTGATTTTTTAAGAAATATTGAAATACCTCCTACTTCATCCAGCTGCAGTGTCAATAAGATATCTATCTAGCTATATATACACACACACACACACACAATTTTCTGAATTCCAGTACATATGAGCAAAATTCACCGTCAGTGCTGGTTGTTGTTGTTTAACTGTACATGTGTAATTGTTACATTTTTCATTTCATTTTCTTGAAAACAATGTTTTTAACCATCTGTTGTGGACTAGTGTGGAATGACTAATCAACTTGGAAACAATGACACGGTTACCATCCCACTGTGTGTCTTCATGTTGTTTTCCTTTATGGTGATGATGGTGTAAGTGCTGCTGACTTTGCTGCCTTGCATCTGATGATGCTGCAGCTGCCTACATGTGCAGGAGGAAAGCCGTTATAAGAACAATCTACAACAAAGGCAGTTTTGCAGCAAATCTTTCAGCCTGTTTTCTCTCGTGTACCCATGCCCAGTGAGCACGGATGGCTGTGCGATATGCATTTATGGCGGCGTAATGTGGATAGAGATCTATTCCCAACATGGAGCTGAAGCAGCAGCGTGGGGGCCCATCTGTGTCACTTTGAATTTTTCGTTTTGGAATATACATTTACTAGTGTGGACGTTGAAGAGTTGCGGGAGACAGGGCAGAACGGCGCAGTCTGGTCACAGTTGGAGATGTGGATAAATTAGCATATTCATGGATCTCCATTTTTTTTAATGAGAACGAGTTGTATAGTCATACCCAGGGTTGAAAGTAGGTCAGAACGGTCCAGAATCATGTTCCAGTAAGAGAAGCTAGCAGCTGCCTCTGAAAAAAATCAGAGTAGCTCTTTCATCAAGAAACCACATTCTGGCACATTGTCTCTTTTTTAAAACTGCTTCTGAATTATTCTGAATTACCTCTGAAATGTCAAATTTGTGTTGTGATCTTCCACTGCAGGTGAAGTGAGTCCTATCTTTTCTTGTTCCAGTTCTGTGGGACTTGAGCACACATACATTTGTCATACAGTCATTCTCAAGTAATAGTTTGAATGAATACAGCAGTGGTGAAAGAACGGTGTGTTAGCAACAGGAAAACCGTACAACTTGTATCCATGATAACAACGTCCATAACAGGAACAGTCTATAGATAATGAACAATTATCTAAAACTAACATCAAGAAACACACTGGCTCTGTCTCAGCTTCATGCATCAAACAAAAGGAAAAAAAAAAAGCATGTTAGGGGTGATTTTGTGTGCTTTCCCAGAATGCCAGACTAAATGGTTATGCAATTCCAGGAAGAAAATCTTTCACTCCGGTTAAAAGTTTGTATCTGTATTTATGCAGCCGTCAGAGATGCATACAGCTCCTCTGCATGGCTGCTCTCAGCAAGATGGATCATAGTCTGGTATTTCTGTCTACCTACAAACCAATCTAGCAACCTGTGACCAAAAGGTCAAAAGAAGCTGAAGAGACTCTGTGGAGGTGTTTTGAGACTGCAGACTGAGATGCACTCTGTGAGCCACATGACATCAATGCCATGACTGAGTGTGTGCAAGGAGGTGTAGAGGATCAAGCTCCACCAGAACAATGAAAGAGATGTGTGGTCAGGCATGAAGAAGATCACAGACTTCAAGCAGAGGAAGGGATCAGCATCCTCCTTTCCTTCCCTCAGACAAACAGACCTCCCAGCCTCCTTGACCCACAGCTTCCATGTCACATCTCAACTGTCTCAGTCATGGATCTTGCTTCTGCTTCATCATTGTCTTCAACCACATAAGGAGATGCTGGGGCCCGCACCACTCCTGCCTGTCTGTCGGTAGCAGTCAGGCGAAGATGTCCAGGTCCAGGTCCAGGTGATGTCAGCCTTGATGGACTTTTACTGGCCCACCTCAATAAGCAGGCAGGTACCTTCCAGGACCCTCTCCTTATCGTTGTAGGGTTGGAGTTGAAGATACCATCAAACACCTGCTTCAGTGTATCCACAGTCATCAAGACAAAGCAGGCCGCCCTGTGAGGATCATGTTCAATTTCTCCACTGCATTTAACAGCATTTAGGTGAGAAAATCCAGATGATACAAGTGGATAAATACCTCAGTGTTCACCTGGACAGCAGACTAGACTGAAGATGCAACACTGATGCGGATTATAAGAAGGGACAGAGCAGACTTTACTTCTTGAGGAAGCTTAGGTCCTTCAGTGTTTGCAGCAAGACGTTACATATCTTCTATACTCCAAGTCTGTTGTGGATGCAGTCCTGTCTGCAGTCACCTGGTGAGGGAGCAGCATCAGAGCCAGTGACTTAAAAGAAAACTGAACAAACTGATTAAGAAGGCTGGTTCTGTCCTGGGGACTGTTCTGGAGCCTCTTGAACTTACTGTGCAAAGGAGGATACTTCATGAAATGAAAAACATCATGGACAATCCTAAACATCCTCTAAACAGCACAGCCAGAGGCTTCTTCATCAGATTCTAAAAGGGAACTCTTCTCAGTGTTTGGTTTGTATCTGTGTGTGTCAATAGCCATCAAAACCTATGTCACCCACACAAGGACATTATCTCTGATATTTAGAATACTCCATGTTGACAAAAAGTGTTATTTTTTAATCATACTCATCCAAACAACTTTTGTCCTTGCTGCATATTCCAATATGAACCACGACACTAAATCGACATAAGATGACTTTGTGGTCTAATAGGTTCGAAGATGCTGGCTCTTTCAATTATGTGAACTGATTAATATTTAAGATGTTCATCTCATAAATCAAATCATGCATTTTTGACAGGCCATTTTAAGGGATTTCACTTACAATGTATTTTAATCAGTGAAGATTAACTTTCCAGTGACCCGCCCCAAACTCCCTGCTCTAATAATTTTGATATGCAGTTTCCACCTTCTGTGATTCTGAGCAGTAATGATGCAGATAAAGATGTGTTACTCTGCCATTTCATTTCTGCTAAAAAAAAAAAGGGGCAAAAAAAGAAGAAGCCACAACATATGTACAGTTTACTGTTGTGATACTTTACTCTTTTTTTTTTTTTTTTTTTAACTTACCATGCCAACTCATCCATAAGTACGTAGACATGAGTTACACAGCTCTCTCGGGGGCTTGCCTTCTCTTTGGGACAATGAACGTGGAGTCTCATTGGTTTGGATGTTGCCTCATTTATCTCAGTTGCAGGTGACATGATTTGCAGTCGACTTAACCGTTGTGCTACGCAGTCTGCTTCTCAGACTGCTGAGTGCCACAGGTTTGGAAAGTGTGTGTGTGTATGTGATTTCTTCTGAGCAAGGGCATCTCATCACTCCCTTTTACCCAACCCCCACCATCCTGAACCTGGTTTCCCCGAGCCAGCCTCCCTTCGGCCACGATTGATGGACTAGTTGTTCAGGCCATTAGAAGGGAGGCGCTGATGGTGAGGCTGAGGTGCATGACAAAATGACTTGTTGAGGAATGTTCAGATATTGGCTGATAGAGGAAGGGGCTTCTTTGGATTCAGTGTAGGTGCAAAAATATAGCTTCTACTGTGAATTACATACGACAAAACCATATCCTTATAGCCCCTTGAAGCGTGAGTACACATTAATAACGTTAACCCTGACACTGCCTTCATAAGCTGGATTGGAAATGTTGCTCATTTTCTGTTAGCCTGTTTCTGCTATAATTTCTGAGCAAAACTTAAGCGATATTTCAAAACTGAGTGTTTGACCCCCATCTGCGCATTAAGTCTGCTACTTCATGACCCTATCAGAGGTCTGAGCACCCCTGGGTAAAGTAGAGCTGATGTGTCACAAAGCAGAAAGCAAATGCAGATAGCTTGAGTTTGAACTGAAAACGTTTTGACAGCAAAACAGTTTTGTAGACTATAATTTACAAAATTGCAAGCTAATGGTGTTTACACCACAGCCAGTAAGAACAGTTAAAATGTACTAGTGACACTTAGACAAGGAGTACCGTGCACCAAAATGACACTGAGTCTGAGGGTGTAGTTCTGGGGTGTCGAACTGCTTCATCCACACCATCACCATGGTTACCATCAAAGGCCCAGTTGTTCTTTGTTTTCTCAGGCAGCTGTGTTGTCTTGGTCCTGTTGTTGCTTGTCTTGGTGGTTAAGGTTAGCTAACTTATCTCCATGTTTGGTGTCAAAGCCCAACTGCTATGCTAGGGCATGATTTCCAAATTACAATTTATTGTCCTTAAACATTTTTCTGATCAAATGGCTGCATTTGCAATATCTGGATTTTTTTTGTGAAAACAAATTCATTTTTGTCATAAAATTCAACATTTTGTAAACAGGTTTTTACAAAAGTGGGAAAAAATGAGCAACTTTTCCCTGTAAAATCATGGGCGTTGTGGAATTGCAGGTTCTTGTAAAACCTTCATTTTTAAAAAAATCAAAATATTTGCAAAATTGTTACCTTTTGATGTAAAATTGTTACATTTTCCCCCAAACTAGGTATTCTGCAGTCTCCTGGCTGCTCTCCTCACCTCATTTATTCAGGTTTTACTGAATCAGGCATTTTCCACACTATCCTTTATGAAAGGAAGCGAAGGACGATAATGCTCTTCATTAGAGTTAATGCAGGGTTTTTACCTCAAAAGAAAGAAGAAAAACAGCAACAACAATAACAAAATTGATGAGGTTTTACTCCCCAAAATCTAATAGAGCACATCTGCATACATAATCATAAGTACTATCTTATAAGATGTGAAAAGGGACAGTTTTGTTGGGAAGGAATATTCCTTTAAAAGTGTGAATGAATGGAAATTGTAATTAATGGGAGAGACATAGAGGGCATTATTTATTAATTTCTGTTCTGGGAAACAACTGGTGATGTTGGCAACTGTTCTGGGAAGGGAAGAACAATGGGTCAGAGTTAAACTGATTTTAGTCCTTGTCTCATTAAAGAGTCATGTAAGACGGTCTTTGTGTGTGTGTGTTTTTTAACCTTTGTGGTGCCTTGGAATGGATGTGATTTGGGATTTAAATGATATTTCCACTGTTTGCTCACCAAGAAATTGTACTTTCCTCTGAGCAGGTGTGGGTAGGGTTAAAATACACCACAGTGACCTATAGGAATGTCTGACGTGGTAGATTAATGCTGCAGGAATCACTGATTAGCATGGGAGCGCGTATTGCATCAGCAAATGCAAATTATTTGTATCCATGGGGATACAAATAATAATGACAAACTCTATGGGGCTAAAACCCTCGAGGAATTTTGTGGGGAGCGATGCTTTTCTGTTCTACAATTTGCTTTTTCTTCAGGTTGGCAGTTCTGATCGACAGTCAAATGCTGCATTTTTATCTAAAAGCTGTAAAATAGACCATGATGGAGCATCAGCAGCATCCAGTGAAAGGTCCTTATGTACTGATGAGAGCTCTAAAACTTAGGAGAGATTTCTGTGGGTGGTTTCTTTTTTTGCTCATTGGGAAATAATGTTTCTACCAGGAATTGAAAAAAAAAAAAAAGAAGATTATACCAGTTCTCAATACCTTCTTAAAAAAAAGTGGTTCTGAAAGTTTTCTCTTACTTCTGAAATGATTAAAAAAAATTGAAAATATCCTCTAGCAAAGCTTCAATATTAGATGTATGATGGGCAGATTTTGTCTGCTGCTTTTGCTCTCACATGTGACTTGTTTTCTCCTCATCAAAATACTCATTGAGTTGGGAAAACGCTTCATTCTCTTTAATGGCAGCATATTCAGCATATTGTGTTTGAGAAGTGAGAGTCCACAAGCTGTTGTTCCTGTGTTGCACCTGTTCTGCTGTGACATATTTCTTCGAGATGCTACATTTGACAAATTCTTACACCCATCTGTCGGTGAAGGATGGGCTCATGTATAACTGACGCCTGCTTGAAGATGCATCAGTTTTGGGGGCCTCTGAACTGACAGACTCTTTGTTTGAAAAATGACATGAAGACAAACGTCCCCGGGCAGGCTGCAGTGAACGATGCAGCGTGGACATTATTTTGCCCTACATGATCAGCCATCATGTGTTTCTACTATCTGCCAGTATATCTGACCTTATCTGCAACATCAGAGAGGGTTCTAGGGGGTTGCGTTGTACGTATTTGGTTTCTTTATCTCTGTGGGTTTGAAGCCTTGGTTTGATGCTGAGCGCAGTTAAGTCTTGCAGATGAGGCAGGAATTCAGTAGCACCTCGTAACGATTGTCTGGACTGAAAAGCAGAAGGTGGAGGTGGTCATCTCTGCGATACTAATTGTGTATGTGTCACTATATGAATAGTGACACGTGTAAGTAAATGCTGCTATATTTGATTCTTCTAATAAAATATTTTCAGTAACTGATAAAAGCAGATTGTTTTATATTAACTATAGGAGCAGGAAGTCAATTCTCTGCATGGAGACAAAGCTCGTTTCTGATTTGAAGATCTTTTATTTTTGGCTTTTGTACATCTTGCTCTGACATTAGGTGAGGGGAAAAAAAAGGACTGTAAAAGTATGCAACAGTGTTGGACCATCTGTACACTCCTATAGAGGGAGAGCCAGCCCAGGAGGTGGAAGTGACTCATAGCTCCCTCCTATCCTGCATGAATGACACAATATACAATGTACAGTATAGGCTATTGTATAGCTTAGAGGAACACTGTTACATAATCCTTTTATGCTACTTTCACAAACACATGAACAAGTTAACTCCTTGGCAAATTTGATGAATGTACCTGAACGTACATATAGCGTAGATGTCAATATATAAGTGGAGAACATGCACAGATTTTCTTTTTAGAACAGCAAGTATGATAATTGTTCAGTCTTTAGATAGACAGCTGGTTAGACTTTCCTCTAATGAACTGCTTCATTTGGCTTTGTGGATAAATATAGCTGAGTATCACTTGCTTTTTTTCCCCCAGCCTTTCCCTTTGTAGGGGTCGCCACAGCAGCTCACTGCGTTTCGCATATTGATTTGTCGTGGGTTTTTTATGGCGGATGCCCTTCCTGACAACAACCCTTCCCATTTATCTGGGGTTGGAATTGCTGCTTAGAGTGACTGGTGCACTGGGGGCACTCTGTCAGATTAATACAACTTAAACCGGCTGAATGAGGTTCCTTTAGTCCTTGAAATAACGGAAGCCTCTGTAATCAGATGTGGTCGACTGTATCTAGAGCTGCGAAATACTAAGAGAACATGAGATAACTGATAATGTTGAATATTGTGATGATGGTATGCCTTGGGCTACATGAGCAAATACTTACGTATATGATGATTTTCTGCTTTGCTTCTAACAAAAAGATAAAAAAAAAAAAAAACTTTTTATATACTGAAGGAAAAAAAATTTTTTTTTTAGTATTACATTATTTTGGTTTTAATGGAAATAGAAAAAAAATGCACCTTCATTTACATACATAACGCAGTGGTATATTTTTGAAATACAGTATTGAGAAGGGCTCATTGTATCAAATGTGTAACTGAGAACCGACTAGAAAAGTGCAGAGATACATCCACAACGTCATTTTCTTCAGGTAGTCGGGATATTTAAGACAAATGCATATACTTTGCTGTAACTTCAGTTTGGTTTCTCTTGTTGTGAGTTTATTGTTGCAACCTGGCTTACGTCAGTTGGCAGATGCACAAAGCTGACAATTAGTCAAGGTAGCAAAAAATTCTGGGCACAAATAAAAGCTTCATTATTTGGTGAAGACTTAAAAAGAGTGCTGAAAGGGAGAATGAATCAGCTTTTCAAGAAGTGAACAGAAGCATCAACAGGTCTGGCACTTAATCTTTAGATGCCCTTTATAGGGTCTTTCTTTATGTGAGACTTGCTGCCAGTGCTTTGATATCTACTGCTATGAAAAAGAAAATTGTAATTTAAAGCATTTTTATTTTATTTTATTTTTTTACAGCTGAGCTGCTTACTGTTTCTTTAAGCATTCAAGCTCTGCATTTTATGTACAAATATATATTTTAAAAAGCATCTTGGTTCTCAACTTCAGTGTTCAGTCTGCAGAGTCACTTCACTGGAATCGAACTCTGATTATGAAGCAAATCCAGGATGACGCATGGAAACATGTTGACAACCACCCATTTCTTGCTAGTGTAAAAGCAAAAACAAAAGTTCACGCTATTAGGTGCAAATATTTGTTTTGACTCTGGCCTTAAACACAGATCGTTCTTTAGTGGCCGTACTTCAGCACGGTTGATAACCAATGAGAACTGACAGCAAAGCTTTGCCTGCTTTTCTGTCAATATCTGATTGACTTGTGTTTATCCATGTTGGATGCAATTACCATCCACGGTCATTTGGGCCTGCTCCAACCACAGTTAATTGTCTATTAGGTTCACTTGACATTTATCAGATCAGACACACACACTCATACACACACACACCACAGTGACCACAGAGGAAGATCTTAATAGACATGCAGAAAGGAATCTCTCCCAGACTATTTCTGTTATCTGTGACCAAAATAAATATTGGAGATCTGTAGTACACTAGAGTACATGGTTATATAATCATTTGAATGTAAGCCGTGGTCTGACACTGTTTTAATTTATTTTGTAAAGAACCGAAGCAGAAATAAAAGGCTATTTCTGTCCTACCCAAATAAAGAAAAGTCAACTTGTGTAATACAATTATTTTTGGAGGCAAGTCTTAACAACACGTTATTTTCAGAGCTTCATCTGCCATAATTCTGGTCTTGTTACTTTGAAGGTCAAGGATCAAAGAGCCCAGATGATTTAGTGGACAAAGACCATTAATTGGAGTCTGTTTGGAGAAATTCAGTGTTGCGAGAATTGGAGGTTGAGCAGCAGCAAGACCTGAGCTTTTGCCATTTCTCTCGCACAGATGAGGTGTGCAGAGTCCAGAACCGTAGCAACCTGCATTGATTGAATCATAAAGTGACCCAGATGAAAGAATTGATTGGCTTCACCATGTGTGTTATAACAGCGACCTGAAACCTCCAATGCTGATCTGTGAGGACTTTTCCTCAACTTCCTCGTCATTCACAGAGGTATAGTCGTTACAGTCGCGTATTGTGTCGCAGTGACGTGCGGTGAGAATGCCAAGAGAGTGCAAAGCAGTGATCAAAGCAAAGGGTATTTTGAAGAATCTAATATATAAACCATGTTTTGAGCAGTTTCACACTTTTTTTTGTCTACTACATAATTCCAGATGTGTTTATTCACAGTTTTGATGCCTTCAGTGAGACTCTACAATGTAAATAGTCAAGAAGGTGCGTCCAAACTTTTAACTTGCAGTGTGTCTGAAGCCATCAGAGTAGATTATTCACCATTTGATTGGCAGCAGTTAACTGGTTATGTTTCATATCAGGATTCTTTACACATACAAACTGCACATACAAACGCACACCACACTGCCTTGTTGTGGCAGTGTATTGCCATTACATAAAGAACATGTTTCTTTCGTGTTATCTGTGATTTTACAAATACATTTTATGGACAGACCTGTAAACTTGCATGTTTAGAGCTAATAAATGATCCCCTGAAGGAGAGAATCATTTTTTAAGAGCGGAAACTAAAGCAGAGTTGTGCACCACCAGACTTAGTCTACAGAAGTAGCCATTGAGAAGTGACTATGAGGATGACCAGTCTACCACAGTTCCTTGTTCAAGACGGACTTATCCAGGGGACTTCATTATAGACTATCCAGTCAAAAAACATGAACCAATGACCGTATCTAAAGTGTGGGTGACTGGACAAACAGAGGATTTATTACAAGGAGGACACTGAGGCCACTGTCCATTCGTGCCTACAAGCTCAGAGGAGACATTGTCACACATGAAAGCTTGTCTCAAAGATGCAGCCAGACAAAGATTTTCAGATGGCTGTGGGCAGCATTAACCATGTATATGACTTGTCCACCGAAACATCCATATAACTTGTCTTATCCATACAGCAGCAGCGTTTTCCCAGTCCCAGGAAGTAGCCATCCTTCTCCCAGTCTAACAACACATGATGCAAATGGCCTTTGCTGCCTCACACGGCATTCCAAAGACTATTAGTACCAGATACTGTTGGATTACCAGATGTACCCAGTGGTGGAGGCATGTCTCAGCAGTCATAAAGAACTGGGGACAACACTTGTGCATGAAAATGCTCTGTGCACACGACAACTAATGAGCCACATGGATTCTGATTGGTGCTTTGTCATTCATTTTGCATGCCCATTGGTTGGATATATATTGGATCAGCACGACATACTGAACAGACAAAACTGGGACTTGAATTGATGGTCGAATGTATTGATTACTTAATGGAACTATAAACTGAATGACTGTGACCAAATCTGAATAAAGCTTATTGATGGAGGGTCCTTTCAAAGTCTCAATTTATCACCATTTGTGAGGTGTGCCTCTTTTAAGATATATCCTGCAGCTTTACTCTTCCTTGTGAAAATATTTTGGACACCCAGTAACCACTGATGGATTTTAATATTATAGTACATAGCCTGCTTGCTCAGACTATCAGGCACAGCAAACCAAGCTCTTTCTAACACAACAAATTGACGACAGTACTTTACTGACAATTTTTTTCAGAAAAACGTCAACGTATTTTCTCTGCAGCATGACACCTGGCTTTCCCTCTTTTAGGCACAATATGTTCGTGAGTCACACACTTTACTAATTTAGTGGGGAAACTCACGTCACCACATAATGCAACACCAGCTGGCTAACTCTCCTTTGTCCAATATATGATAGAAAAAAAAAGCCTGGGCTCCAGGTCGTGCGTGTAATGTTAAGAAATGTTGCTTATATCAGTAAGGTCTGTCTTACCAATGACCAGTTTCTGCATTGGTGGCTTCTGATGCTGCATACTGAGGTTGCATTCAATAAGCAATGAGATCAAAGAACTTGCGATTTAAAAAAAGAAAAAAAAAAAAAGAAAAATTCTTCAAATATCAAACAAGACAAAATATCAATGGAACATTATCAGACCTTTGTATCATGCATATAATTACCCAACATATCTGTTTCATGCAGTTAAAAATCAATGAATGGGATTGTTGTAAATACAAAGAAAATCTACAAAAAAATCTTTTCTATTCATTTAAAAATTTGCTTAGAGACCCAATTAACATTTTTGTCCATTAAGTCATACATCAGGTTTCACTGATATGTCACCATATATGTTGTAACAGCTGATGATGAGAAGTGGCTGCTGTTATAGCAAAGCCAAAAGTAAAAGCGAAAATGTTTCTGAGGTACAGTGAACGCAGCATGAACTTGAAGTTTAAGACGGGAGATAAAGATGGGCAGACTGGCTGATTCTGCTCTGAGCTTCTTTGTCTGATATCACACTACCCTGCAAGTATGAAGGGTAGTAATTAAATTTTATCTTTTTGTGGTGCTTTTCACAGACATAAATCACAAAGTGCTGCACAAGGCAGATGCAAATAATACAAAGGGTACGTCAAAAGTATTGGTTAAAAACCAACAGTAAAACAATAAAAAAAACAAACAGTAAACCAGTAAAAGCCAATAAAGCTCCCCGTTAAGTAGAAGCCTGTCTAAAAATAAGTTTTCAATGATTTTTCTACCATAACATTTAGTATAAACTTGATAAATTCTATGTTGCATATATGTGAACAGGTTTACATTTGAAAATTGTTTTTGAAAATTATACAAACCTCAGTTTGTGAATATGATACACAGTGATAAAAGATATGCTGTCTCTTGCAACCAATTACGGGATTATTCATTAAGTGGATTAAAGTTTTGGAGGAACATTGAACAGAGCGTGCGACATCTGCAGCCTTCAAAGGGCCAGACTGCAGTGCGCTTTTATCCAGCTTCATTATACAGAAAACTAAGACCGACCCATCAAGAAAAGTCGGGACATGCTGTTCTGCAGCCTCCCAAACTGTAAACAGGAGAATTCTCAGACAGCTGGTGGGAAAGGAAACAAAAAAACTGTCCCAAAAAAATCATTTCAGTGCTTTATGGCCATTCTTCACATACTAAGTAGTTATTAATGATGTCTCTAGAGGTAGCTGATCCAGTGTTATACACCCTTGGGTGACAATTTCAACTCAAGAAACCAAATAAAAGTATAAAACAGTATATGTCAGAGTGAGTATTTCTTTTTCCTGCTCACACTGTTTCTTGAGAAGAAAACTGGGAAGTGGGATATTCCAAAACAAATGACATGCTTCAGGAAGAGAGACCAAAATAACCTGCAGTTATCACCACATACTTTAACCACACAGGGAAAATGAAGCACCTGCTGAGAGACTGCTGCTCCATTGTCTCAAACATTTCCGTGAAAAAAAGAAAAGAGCTTCATACAGCCTGTAATTCTTCAGTATGGTTCCCATTTTATCGGAAACTTTCAGCTTGCATTTAAAGCTGACTTAAGTCTGTGACCCTCTGCTCCCCTTTAGTAGTAAAGCTAAATTTGCCGGGAGCTTTATCGCGGATAATTCCTTTCACGCAGCTATCAGCCATTTTACTGTGTCTCGCCTGGAGAATATTGCTGTGCAAGAGTCCAGCTTCAGTTTAGCAGTGGTCACCTTCAAATGATAAGCCTCATCTGTCTCCTGATCAGTGGGCACATTGCAACATTTTTGTATGTTTTAAGCTCTTGTCTCACTCCACACTCCAGTCTCTGATTTTGTACAGCTCCTTCCTTCCTCCTGTCTCATCCTCACACATTCTCATGTGCCCTCTTCTTCCTTGCTGTCTTCCCTCTGTCATTCTCTGTCTCAGTGCCTTTGCTGGCTCATGTGGTGCTGCAGGGCTCTCTGGCTGATGTGATTTATGCTATCTCCTTTGCTAGTGTGAGAAGAGAGTGTCCTGAAGCCAACACTCTTCACGCAGAGTGCTCCTTTGGGAGGCTACGAGCCAGCACTGACTGAGCTATACCCTTTCAATCGCCTTTCGCTGTCATTCTGCACACAATAGTGACCGTGCATGTATAAAAAGACGCTTAATCTGCATGGCAGCGCACGCTAATTACGGCTACCACATAGTAGATGTCAGCTGCAGTAGAAATGGATGTGATGTCACTGCAGGTATTGGCTCTGCAGCCATTCATTCCACCAAATGTCAGTTTAAGTCCAGACCCCATGTGCTTTCTGCAGATTGGAAAGTATCCTATTACCAGCACTTTAGTCTAATTGAATCAGCAGGCGGATTTTTAAAATTTATTTGTCACACTGATGTGTAGGACTGGAGAAGATTTGACGATGAATAAATATATTTATGCCTGATTGCAGGACTGCAATTCATTCCTATGACAACAGAGAAGGCTTTGGCTGGGGAAATGAAGACGGCAATGGAGTGTGACGCCAGGAGAACCAATCAGGTGGGAGCATTTTACAGCTCGGAGTAGCAGAAGATAATTTTACCGGGGCCTCTCAATCACTCAGGAGCCTTCCGGCTCTCTGTTTGATATGCAAGGCAGCTTGTCCTTCCTGTCTGTGCCAATGACTTAACATCTTAGAGCAGCAGCTCACACTAGATCGTTTAATAAAAATAATTCTGTGATGAAAGACTTTCAGATTTTAATTTATTTCATGGGACAAACACATAAAGCCCCTTAAGAGTCAGATTCCAAATATTTGTATGTCAGAAACAGTGTGGTGAAGTCATGCTCAGCCGCTCAAAGATGCTTTGTCTCTTCCAGGGTTCAGAGGACCACACAGAATTGGATGATAGCTCAGAGAAGACCCCCAGCAAAGCCTCCAAATCCCCCCAGAAAACTACCAAACGACTCAAGACTGTGCCTGTCAAAGTCACTCTACTCGACGGCTCAGAGTACGAGACTGGAGTTGAGGTATGGTGTTTACTGTTTTTTTTTTGTCTGAGAAAAGAGGAGATGGGTAATCAATACAGGAGCAACACTCGTAAGGGAGAATCCATGTTTTGAAAATGACTGCTGGTCAGACTGAGTTTTTACTCTTGTTTGACTGATAAATATTTTCAGGGACACGAGCAGGGAGACAATCATATCGACTTAAAACTGTGCAGCAGGGTGCTTTGAAGCAGCATCAGGGACATTGCAAGTTGACTTTAGATTTAACCCTTCCGTTCTTGGATTCTCAAAGGTGCTTCATTTATTGGAGTACATTGCATGGTAACTTTTACTGCAAACCGTACTGGCTCACAGTGGGCCGAAAACTGTAGAGCAGGTCAGGAAAGTGATATGAAAGCACTGCCATCCCACCAGTGAGTTTTCAAGAGAAAAACTTGCATCAAATTTATTAAGCAGGTACTTTCATCCAAGGAGACTTACAAGTAAGCAACTCATGTGGGGTTCAGGAGCACCAAGGCGCCTTAACAAGCCTTTAGATTAAGGCCGTTTTTGAAATCACGTACTGCATATACAGAGTGTATAGACTGCTTACTGGTATGGCAGTTGGTGTTACTATGATGTATTCCACCATAAAAGAGGTTGTTTTGTGACATAACTGTAACTCAGCTCTGGGACAGGTTTCTGATGTAGTAGTAGATCATTACAACATGGGGCACGGTATTCGAGGTAGATGTGCCCCCCCCTTACATGAACAAGCTTATAAGAATGCCCTGGAAAAGTGTAGTAGTTCCTGCCATACGTGAACGTAAACAAAGTTTTGAACATAAAGTTGAGCTCTGTGAGTAGAACTCCATGCCATTCATAAAACAGGAGACAGAAACATAGATGCTTTGTATCTTTCCAGATCGGGGCTCGTTTGTATCCTTCTTTATTGATTTACTCCCCTTTCCTTGCTCAGTCAGAGTTTGTTGCGGGAATATCGCTCTGCTCGCGGGAATTAATTGATTGGTAGTGTTGCAAAAATAATGCTGTTTTCTGATTTCCATAGGATCCTTTTTGAACAGTTTCCTCAGGTAATTACTTCACCCTTTGCAATTCTGCAAATATGCAGAACCATAAGCAGAAACGATGATTTGAAAAGGTTGTTTTGCAGCATTGTTCAAACACAGTTTGGCTGTTTTGCTGCTCTAAATTGCACAAATGCTTAAGATTCATACTACTTTTGCATTTAAGAAGCTGCCGTACAAATCCCGTATTTGAGCAAAGTCCTTGACTCAGCATACGACACAGCTGTATTGTGTCTTGAGAATGCATGTTATTGGGAAGGGGGAATGCAGTTTCCCACTGAGACTTGGAGGGCGTTGAGACATGCTCTTTAAGGTGGAGGACACATTTGGAAACGGACAGGCGCAGCTCAGTGACTACACACCGCCAATCCTCACCAGGCCACACATCATCTTGACCGAGTGCTGAAGAAAATTAATCTGCTCTTCTACTGAAATGACTTCAGAGGGATGTCAGAGGGGGTGTTTCACACCAGTGGGAGATCCTGGGCTGTTCTTACAGAGCTGCCTTTATTCACAATTAAAGCAGCACTGGAGCACTGTTGATGGACCGGAATGTGGCTGGGAATGAGCTTAGTGGCCTCTCAGCCTCATTCATGTCATCTCCATTGCTTTTATAGCCCACTGCCACCCACATGACCTCACATACTGAGCATGCGTCGCATGCATACATTTCCCCTCATCTGCTCCCATCTTTCCTTCTGTTACATTTGTGCATATGCACGTTTTTTTAAGGTCACATGGGAGGTGACAGTCGAGGTAGTGGGCTTTGACAGGAAATCCATGCAGTTGACCGATGAGTGCTCTTAAATTTGACCAGGGAGAAAATAGAATGGGAAGAGGGAAGGATGAAGAGCGGAGTAAGAGGTGGAGAGAAAGATGGAGAGGAGGAAGGAATGGGGAGTGCTTGTTTGTATGCTGCTGTAGGAACCAGTAGATCAGCATGCTTGCAGCGAGGGGGAAAAAGCAAAAAAGGACAGAATGATGAATGCAGCGAAGTCAATACTTTAATTAGAGTCATAATGTCCACTGAGCAAACTGGAAACGATAAAAAATAAGCAGCAAAGCAGCCAGAAGCTCCTATTGATGTTTGGCTCACCACATTATAGATATTGACTGCAGTCAATGCATTTACCGTGTCCAGTCCTTAACCTAAAGCCAGGCTGTTATAGCTAGAATTTCATCATGCACTTAAAGCACTTCACTGTTTTTAAGCTCTCACTTCCTCTAATGAAGCATCCGGCATGTTTGGTAAAACCTTGAGGTGACTATCACACCCGTGTTTAACAACAGACAGGATACATACATAACATAAATTTCTCACAGCTACTACACTTTTGCTGCTAAACCTCATGAACTTTTGAGTTTTCACTTTAAAAGGAATCAAAGCTGTTTTGAGATTTACTGTCCTGTCAGGGTCTTCTGTGCTGCAGATATTTCAAAAGTCATCTTATGAAGCTGGACACATGTGCATGCTTAAAAAGGTGCCCAATATACTGTTTTACTGCATGAAGTCGTCTCTAATCCATCTTATCTTGGCATTTTTACATGTTTAACCTCACATCAGGAAGGTTCTGGGTTTGAACCTGGTGGTCAGCTGTTGGAGAGTTTGACGCAGGGATTGAACTTCTCCAAAAGACTCAAGTACAGGGATGTAGTGGTGGGCATGCACTGAGACAAGAGATTTGCGCAGGACAAAACCATCAAACATCATCATGCCCGATGCACTTTCTCCATGGGGTTTCATCCACAGGGTTCTGGATGTGTTCCAGGTTACTGGTTAAAACCAAATGAGGCTAGATGAAAGATTAAAAACACTGAGGCCAAACTCTGCTTCATCTGAAAATCAAAAAGAATGATAATATCAGCCAATCTACTGAAGGCTATGCAGAATTTCTTCCTATCAATAGAACTGATATAAGATGCACCCATAAAAAACAGAAAAAACCTCTCAACTTAAGGATTCAGTCTGAAACATGAAAAATTCAGAGTCGTGATCATGGTAAATTCAGATTGTACTGTAAATTTATACTCGTACTTGAGCCTGTCTCTTTGAAGGGCCCGTCTGATTCTACATTTTAGAAACTAAAATAACATCTTAAAAACTGGATGAACTTTTGACATGACAATATGGATCAGTTTGCTAAGCCTGATAAAGAAGGAAATTGGAAATCTGGTCTAGGAGGGCTATAAAGGGAATAAAACAATGAGAAAGATCTTTTTGGAGGTTCTGAAGAATGTTGACTAGCGTTCAATCTGCCCTCATGAGAGAGAATTTTAACAAGAAAACACAGACGATAGCTGCTGTCTAACACCACTGGCTCCAATGTAGCTGGGTCTTGAAGGGTCAATAATTTTCTCTGACAGTTAGTATTTTCAGGCATTTTTTTCAACATATTGGCTGTTTGGCAGTAAAGTATGTTATATAAGTCTTCAGAAACCCCTGTAGGTTAACCCACCATGACCTGATTTAATAGGTATGATCTTTTCACCTTCCATGCCTGGAGCAATGCATTTGTTACATAAATGTCCTCAAGACGCAATGAATATTTTAACTTGAAAACTATTGATGAACTTTGGGGCAAAAAATAAGTCATTTACAGTGAAAGCAGAGAATGTAAGCTCAGCTCAAAAGCTCCGCTCCTTTTATTTAAGAAAGGAGTTTTTAGTCTTTTTTTTTAAATAAAGCTTTAGATTTAGGTGGATTAAACAGACCTCAAAGCCACGCCAAACCTGACATAAAAGGTACGAACATCACATTATGAAACACTCTGCAGAAGTCATTTAAAGGTTGCTTAGTACACACTATAAAACATTCTTGCAACTGGGAGTACTGCAAGATACTTCAGCCGAACATCATACAGGTTTTAGTGATCGTCACAACCAGTTGTTTCTGCCGGCACTCTCCCTTTCCACGCGTTCAGAAACTCTCATCTTTTATATTTTATATGTTGTATAATCATATTTTCTTTTCTCTTTCTGCTCTTTTATGTTGCACATATTTCATAAAAGAGGCAACAAAGATGTTTTTTGTGTGCGTGTTAAATCAACAAATGCAGCATGATATGAATATGGAGAAGCTGGATAATTCTGCTCTGATCTGGAGCTGTGTTGTCACAACGCCCTAAAATCAGAGCTACTGAGACATGTTTTCAGATATAAGTGAAGAAAACAACAGGGAGGACATGTCTGGATTTTGGAGTCGGTGGTTGGTTCAGACAGCCAAGAATATGCTCTTCCTCCTTAATGTTACTGTGAACTATGCTAGCTAATGTTGGTGCCTCTGCAATGTGCGGGCTGTTTTTGAAGCATTCGCACCTGGCAGTTAGTGACTGATGATCAAACACAGATTTGCCTCCAATATGGATAGTTTGTAGTGATTTCTGCATTTTTCTTTTTTTCATTTTTCACAGGTTTTATCACAGTATATGATTCAACAGTGCTTTCCTTCCCCTTGCATTACGATAAAGCAACTAAGTTAAATTACATTTACTCTCTCCTTGAGTGTCCTTATCTTGTTTGCATGCATGATGCAGTTAGCAGAATGGATTTCAGGCCACAGAACTGGTGACAGAAATGTGATTTGGTCCATTCACCATTCTGTGCAACAGCAAAATCTCATCAACAGCATCTGAATTGGTTGCTATGCTTCATAACATGTGTGTCGCAATTACATTTTGAGGGAATACGTATATGTGACTGCACCCTCTGTCTGTTAATTGCTGCATCAACTGTGACACGCTCTGTGCGGCATAATATAAAGTATTATTTATTTGCATGACATAAATGTTTAAATGATGCCCTGGCATCTTTTTACACAAGAGCTGAACAAAGCTTTACGGTGGCCTTCTATTAACCAGAGATGGAGCGTGAGGGCATCATCCTCACATGCAGAAGGGACCCATTACTTCTGTTTCCATGGTAACAGCTGCTTGGTTGCTTTGTCGCCATAAGAGCCAGGTCTCCCGAGGAGATGAATCTGGTGTGTGTGTGTGTGTGTGTGTCGGTGCATGTTCGTGTGTACATTTTGCTGGGGCTTCCTGTGCAACACACATGCCTTGACTTGAGCCCTGAAGGGATGGACAGAAAATAGGTGTGGTCTGTTGAATGCAAAGCGCTATTCCTCGCCTTATATAGGCAAAAAGAGCAGCAGTAGCTCCTCCTACTCAGCAGAGAGGAAGACAGGCTGAAAGCATCTCTCAGACCCCTGGTTGGAGAGGATTTTCTAGTCACTGATATTTCTGATTTTTGGATGTTTATTCAAGAAGAGTGAAGGAAAATATTAAGTCACGATTGCAAATAAATGCACGGTAGAAAAAGATCAGTAGAATATGCAGTCTTCTGCTTCCATCATATTCCTTTACAGCATTAAGTAGCTTTCTTTCAGCCTTTGCCCTCTTCACTTATTTCAGGATGTGTTCAACCTAATTGTGACCCCTCTTTTTGCTGCTTTTCTCTCCTGCTGTTTTTTCTTATATGTTTGTCTGCATGTGTGAAACAGAAGCTCGCCAAGGGCCAAACCCTGCTGGACATGGTGTGTGGCCATCTGAACCTGCTCGAGAGGGACTACTTTGGCCTTAATTTCATGGACACAGATAACTCCAAGGTCAGATGTGGAAAAAAAAAAGAAAAAAGAAGATACCAACATAAAATACAGCTTCTTTGATAATTTTGTGCAATTTTTATTGTGTCTAAGATCTGTTCAAAGTGCAGCATATGTGTAATTTCCTTTTCAAACTTGGAAACCTACCATTTACAAGACATTAAAAAAAAAAAAAATCAATAATACGTACGCATGTAAAGAGTTGCATTTGAACAGGTTGAATAAGCAGGAGTGAAAAACATGGAGTCAAGTTCATCTATAAAGGACCCCGCACGGATAAAAACCACAATAGTCCTTCATAATAAAATACAGCAAGCAGAATAAAAACAAGAAAATACACTAGATATAAAAGATAATAAAGAAGAGGTAGAAATAAAAGCATACCATAGACGTCCTCGGCAACTAAAACTTGTGTAATTTAAAATACAGTTGAAATACAGTTTCCCTTCAAAACTATAAATAGAATTAAAAAAGAAACTACTAACCAATGAAGAGGTGATACATTAATGTTAGTTCTTCACAATCTGATGCATCTTTATTTATTTTTTTGGTAAGGTAAATTATATTCTTCCAGTGATGTTTAAAAAAAATAAATAAATAAAGCGCAACCTTACTCATTTCCAAATGTATGAGTATTGTATTGTCTTATCTGTCCAAAGGACACTGGTCCAGAAGTCTTGTAGATTGTTGATGTTGAGGTGCAACTTTGCAAACCTAAGCCATGCTTCCAGCTTCAGTCTTTTCTCTAATTGCACTGTCACAATCTTTAATATTTGGTATAGTTACTAAAACGTGTACGGCCTGAGACATAGCTCTGTGGTTTATGGGACGTCTCTGAGCCTGACAGGATCTGACCTTGGCGTGAACTTGAGGGACTTCCACTTCTGGGAGCTGTCCTGAATGTTTTCCACATGTGAATAATCCTTCTCACAGTAACAATTTGTAACTTTGAAATGGAAAGAATGTGTATTTTCTTTGAGAAAAGAGCGAGAGAGAGAAAAAGAAATGCAAAAAAATTCAGAACAAACAAGAAGCAGCACCCAACAAAAATATGAATTTTGACTAAAAACAGCAGCTCTGACTCATTGTAGCCTTCTTACCATTGCTGATGAATAAATGAACATTTTATTTTCTTAGCACCAAAGCGATCATTAAAAGGATGAAAGATTAGGTTTCCTCTTGTGCAGCTTTTTAGAGGTCAAAAAGTGAGTATATATTAAAAAATAAAATGAAGGAAGCAGCTGTAAGAAAAAGAAGAAGTGCATGTGCATGCGTGTTAACTTCTTTCAAGAGATTATTTATGGTTTTCTTTGAATTTAACTTTGATTCCAGGCCAGATGTCAGCCAGCCTTTCAGCTCACCATCACATCAAACCGTCCAGTTTGTCCAGTTACAGAACACTGAGACCCTGGTTGCTCTTTTAGCAGCGATTAACCATTTATAGCATAAGAGTGACTTACATGGCATTTAACATTTTATAACGTGATTAAGCAGCATGGCATTTTGTAGATGGTGTACAGAGTGTACTCTAAAAGCTCTCGTGACATTAAAATGACAGAATTGGAGCCTGCTCAAATTTATATCTCCAGTTTTTTTGTTTTCAGTGTTTACAGAAGCTTTTTAATCAAGGCTGATATCTTCAGCTTTCAACAGTTGGGATAGTTTCAAACAAGGAAGAAATTTGACAGAGGTTTTGTGCTTAAGTGTCAATTTTAATCTGGATGCTTTAAAAAAAAAAAAAAAAAAAAATCTTAGAAGGGATTGTTTGTTTTTCCTTTCTACATCAGAACTGGTTGGATCCCTCCAAAGAGATTAAGAAGCAAATTCGGGGTAAGTGCTGCAGATGTACTGCTCACGCGTACACACAGTCTGACAAATCCACATCGTATTATCCTGCCAAGCACATATCCTTCTCAAAACAGTCTTACTGGTGCTTTGTCCACAGTTGGTTCCTGGAATTTTGGGTTTTCTGTCAAGTTTTATCCTCCAGACCCATCCGTACTCATCGAAGACATCACAAGGTAGGTCTGATTTAAGAAAGAAATGGAGGAGTTAACTTCACAAAAGTCTTTTTGTTTTGTTGTTGAACTTAAATTAAGTCCTGCTTAGATTACAGGATAAGTCATGACAAGGTTTAGTGTTTTAATTACTTTCCAGACCATTGTCAGTCTCCGAAAAAGTAACAGATCAACATTAAGTAGCGCTGGACAAAAAAAAAAAAAAAAACTAAACTGGGTCGTCATGTACACTTGTCAAAAAAAATGCCATTTACTTGGACTTTAAAAGTGATCTGTGACAAAGGTTTTCACCTTCTCCCCAACTACTTTGTCCGTGTTCGTCAGTCCTGGTCTTCATGCACCACCACCCTACATGCTTTACAGGTTTCTCTGCTCCAGCACATCTGATTCAGATGAGTGAATCACTTTATCAGCTTGTCATCAAGGTCTGCACAAATCTGTTGATCTGTTGACCCATTCATTAGACCCAGGTGTTTTGAAGCAGGGAAAACTCCTAAAACATTCAGATTAAAGTCATCAAGAGGATCAGAGCTGCGAAACACTGGCCTGGAGCCATAAACTATACCAAGGCACCATTTACAGATGTTTTCATGTTTTCCTTGCTTTGGTATTTTAGATCATTTGAAATGGATTAAATGGTTTATTTATTTATTTATTTAGTATATCCCTTGTGAAACCCTGAACATCAATGAACCACATGCAAAAATAGAATGCAGTTCTTTCCTTTCTGTAACATAAATCAGACTGACAGCTGCCTTTTTATATTATAGGATGGACAAAAAAATGTACATTATAAATGAATAAGACAGCCTACACATCTTGAGACATGTGAGGGCAGTCAATTCTCTGAAGTCCTCGCATATATAATTATAACAAACTTATATTGTTTAGCTATGCAGAAGCGTCATGGAAATGTTTGACAGTGGGTTTCTGATGCATCTTCGTCACGCCAATAAACAACCAACTTCAACGGGTTTTTGTCTGCTTGGTAAAAAACTAAACCAGATGCTTCGACATAATCCCAACCCCATGAACGATTTCATTGGCTGGACACGACACTGTATGACCACAGTTTGATTGACGGACACTTATGTTGATGCCTGAAAAAAAGGTGAACTGACCTTAGCTGATGTGAGCAGCTGTTGACCCTCGACCATCAAATGAAAGACTGAGACCAAATCCAGCAGTTGGTTCTGTTAATGTGGATTCTACCTTTGAAGTCAAAAGTAAACAGCACCCCCTCCCCTCTCCCTTCCATTTTTCTTCAGGTACTATTTGTGCCTTCAGCTGAGGGACGACATCCTGTCGGGTCGTCTCCCCTGCTCATTTGTCACTCATGCCCTTCTGGGCTCCTACACTGTCCAAGCTGAACTAGGAGACTACGACCCTGAGGAACACGGCCCAGACTACGTCAGTGAATTTCATTTTGCCCCCAACCAGACGCGAGAGCTGGAGGAGCGAGTAATGGAGCTCCATCGTAACTACAGGTCGGATGAGATGGGTAGAATAGCATAAAGCTTCTTGAATATGATGAAACAATAAGAAATGAATCATCCTTTGTGGTGTCTCTCCTGCAGAGGGATGAGCCCCGCAGAAGCAGAGATGAACTTTCTTGAAAATGCCAAGAAACTCTCGATGTATGGAGTGGATTTGCATCACGCTAAGGTGAGCAGATAATTAGTCTTCCTCCTCGTGCTCTTCACCTCTTGTTGCGCTGTCTGAGCTTTTTGATACCCTGTGTTTGCATTCACCAGGATTCAGAAGGAATAGATATAATGCTTGGTGTGAGTGCCAACGGGCTGCTCATCTACCGTGACCGCCTCAGGATTAATCGGTTTGCATGGCCAAAAATTCTGAAGATCTCATATAAGAGAAGCAACTTCTACATAAAGATTCGTCCAGGAGAGGTAAATAAAAACCGCCGTCTACCATCTGTAGCGTCTGCTGGACCCACTACACAACTCCTGAATACATGTTCAAATTTCTCCCTCGCGGTCTACAGTTCTTAGAATTACATAATTATTTCTCTTGACTGGCCCACTACAAGAAAAGTTGTTTTGTTTTTTTTCACAGTTTGAACATAAGCTGTATAAGCCGAACTGAACAAACCCAATGTAGGGATTCCACATTGGGACTCCAATTTTAGCTTCGCTGGTTTAGTTTATGCTAACATGGCAATGCTGTTTGGTAGTACTTTACATTCATTCTGATCAAACCTGTTCAAACATCCTCTCTTTGAAGTATCGCTTCCAAAGCGACACCAAAAACAATCTCTTCCAGAGATGAAAGGCGAAACGCTGCTGGGACCAGCCAAGCTCATGAGGCTAGTTCACTTACAGGCAGTGCCTGAAAGTGTTGCTGCTGAAACAACGGGTGAAATGAGTGCTGCCAGAGCAGAAAGGAGGACTAGCAAAGCTCCTCCGGGATTCCTCATCAGTCAGCATGCTGCTTGTAGGGATAAGACCTGTTGAGGTCTCCTGTTGGTCAGGCAAGCCTATCATTGCAGCCCCGCGGGTCGTGGGCTGACTGTGCGTCCCAGCTGAGTTTCCACTTGAGAAGGGTCCTGAAATGATCTGCCGTGGCTCCCAGCTCCTTCAGCGAAGCTGAGCTAAACCAGAGGAGCTGTGGAACTGCCAGTGGACTGTCCACAGCTGAAGCTTCGATGTTGAACGTCAACTCTGCGACATCAGTAACTACTGCATTTAGCCTACTTTGTCCTGGGACCCTTCCAGGCCAGTCTGCTGTCAGTTTCATTGAATGAACGAAAACGCAATTTGAAATGACGTATAAAATAATCCAAGCTGGCACCATTCCAAAGAAAATCCCAAGCTGGACTCTTCACCCAAACCACGACCCTGTTCTTCTCTTTTGCTTCTTTTTTAAAATCATTTTTGGCACACTTATATTCACATATTCTTGTTTACTGTCAGCACATCCTGATGATGTAACTGTACATCCGTCAGCATCAGTCATAGTGAATACTCATTTTTGTACAGTCGCCGCATGCAATTCTTGAAACTGGACCCACAAGGTTAAGAAAATGCAAATCGTATACTGTTTGACATGATAATCTTGCACGACTGCAGAAATCGTATAGAACCCCTTCAGCCTTCAGGATTCAACAAAAGCGTTTTATATCTGCTGTTAAACTGACACTGACATCTTTGTAGTGAATATCAGTGCCATTTGGTGTGTCCACTTGCCACACACATCTGGCTTCCTACGTCAGCTGTCCCTTCAAATTTACCTGGAGGCTCATCACCACATTTTTAAAATTCCACTCTGTTCCCACAATTTTAGTTTATTTTTTCGTGACGCGAGTAGTTGGCTTCTTCTTGTGACTGCTCCTTTAAGACCAATTATTGCTAATAACCTATTGATCTAAGCATTTTTCGTCTCTTCACGCCACTGAACATCTGACAGAGTGAATGCTTGAACGACTAATTTAGAGGTTGATTAGAAGTTGAAAATCTACCTGACAGCTGCAGGGGATGAGGGAACATTTTTCCATGAGTAAACAGTAAAAAGCATTGTTTTTTTCCCCTTTTCTGCTGTGTTAACACAATTCACCCTGCAACCAAACTTCCAACTTTCCCAGCACTTGATTCCTTCACTCTCCTTTTTTTCTTCACCCCCCTCCCAACGCTTTCACTGCCTTCACTTCCCTCACCACTTAGTATGAGCAGTTCGAGAGCACCATAGGCTTCAAGCTGCCCAACCATCGGGCCTCGAAGCGACTGTGGAAGGTCTGCATCGAACACCACACCTTCTTCAGGTAGGACAGACGCACTGTCTCTGCACTGAATTTGGTTCACCTGCATGAATGGTTACCACTTGGCACGACTCAAAGATATTCAAATTCTTAAAATTTAATTGGTGAGACTTCTGTAAAGACTTTGCAGTTTTGTATGATGTCATTGGTTATGCAGTAGTTTGAGCATCGTAGTCAAATTCCATATCGTCGACATTTTCGAAACAAAGTGCTTCGCAAAGCCCGCAACTAACATGACATGAAGTTGAAAAAAAGTAGAACGCACAGCTCCATTATTTTGGAAACAATAGTAATAATTGCATAATTTAATAGGGTAACACACAATCAAACAGACATGTTTGGGCCTAAACCTTCTTCAGTGTATCAAACAGAGACAAAGCGCGTGAAAACCTGCTATATATACGTAGGTAAAGTTCAAGCACCAATTGCAATGCGAGGTATAATGAGAAGTAATAGAAACCATATGTGTGTTGCAGCTGCAGCCAATGACAGGCTGGCACAGAACAATTATCAAGGCTGTTGCACTTGAACCAGTCCTCCAAAAGAAACATGCAAATACGTAGAAAACACAAGAACGTACAAGTTATACAGACTCAGAATAGTAGAATGGGAAAAGAATAGAATCAAAGTGAATGAAAAGAGGCTGAAAAAAAACTTTTGAAGTCACTGAGCATAACTCACTAAGAAAACCCCAGTTAAATAATCAGAATATAATATACACCAATCCCAATATTCACAAATGTAAAGTAGAAAAAGTTTAAAAATGATTACAGGGCTCCACTAATCCATTATAGGAAGGAAAGTCTTAATAATGGAGGGGACAATTAAGGTAAAAGAAGTCTCTAAAAAAGAGAGAGAAATACATAAATCACAAAAGGGTGAATTAGGGGCTTCAAGGAAAGTGGAACCACTGTAAAATGTTGAATACAATTGTGTCAAAAAAGTCTGAATTAAAAAGAGACAAAATAAAATGAAGTATAAGGGTACAAAAGGACAACAGCAAATCTTATACCTTCCATAAAAGAGAGTTTTACAGAGATCAGTCAAAGGAAACAACTCAAAAGAAGTTCTTCAGTCAAACCTTGAGGACTTTTTTTTTTTTTGACAGACTGAAGAAGGCTTAGGCTGAAACGTGTCTGTTTGTCCATGTGTTGCCCAATTAAATGATACTTTTGGACTTTTTTTGTCTTTTGGAAGTGCTGTTACCTACAATTTTTTATTTTTGTTTTTTTTCATTAATATGACGTGAATCATTCTTTTAATCAGCTCAGATTAGCTTCACAGGTGAACATGTATTGCAGTATCAGTAATATAGATTGTAGGAAAAGAACTGGACAAAACCCTCCTGCGACTTCAACCCTAAATTTTCTGAAGAGTGCTTTTGAAGCCTCTTTCCACCTTGTACACGGCTGTGCACCACGATTCAAACAGTCAAAATGAGCAGGTGATTAAAAAATGAGTTTAATCACTGCAAGTTATAGCGTTGCCCAGGCCTGCTAAGTTTTAGGAAAAGTTCACAGTGAGTTCCTTGATCTTAGAGAGTTATAGCATCAGCAGAATTGTTTTTGTCACTTTTTCAGATGCTACTAGTATCTTATTTTTGTCAGTGTTACACCCTCTGTCGCAAAAATAAACTGTGACAGATATGTTGTACACCACCCATGATTCATTGCTGGATTAATTTCATGTATTATACAATGATATATTATATATATATATATATATATATATATATATATATATGTATAATATATATATTATACATTTCTT
>JBAMYA010015516.1:0-17166 GCA_037176975.1 Arrhamphus sclerolepis | reverse complement strand
AAAGGAAAAATGTTTATTTATTGTTGTTTTCATTTTGGTTGTAAGTGATGCAATTTGACAATAGCCGAATCTTTCATCTGCTACATATGTGCAGGTATTACATGACCCAACACTGTTGATGGTGATCTGTGGAACACAAACGCTGTTTCCACTGGAATAAATAGTGTTTTTCAGTGAAACCTTTGATAAATTGGCACAGTTCTTTCTATGATTACATGTACAGCACAGTGCTGTAGGTTTTTTTTTGTACAACCCTGGTGATTTGAGTCCCATCAGTCTTGTTGGACTATTAGGAAAGTACAGTATCTGCTCTGCCCACGTTCATCCTTTCCCAGTCATTAAGGGCTCTTTCCAGCAACAAAACCGGAATGAGTACTGCAATACGTGACTTAGTTCCCCAAGAGCCCCGTCTTCAGCGTCACTGAGTCCATCTGAGATTACATGGAAAAACACTTAAGACAACCTCAGTCCACAGAAGTACTCAGCATTTCTCCAACATGCTTAGAAAGTGCATCGTATCTTGAAAAAAGGTGCAAATATATACACGGGAATTAAAACAAAAGGTTGTCGCATCAAGTAATTTGGTAATTTAGTCATTCTGTTTACTGCAGAGAATAGTGGCTTAATTAATCATTGTGTTTGGCGCAGTGGTCAGCAGGAGACGTCCTAGCCAGTGTTTCTTTTCCAACTCTCTTTTTTTCTGTTTATGCTGAAAATGTAGATGGATTTTATCCTTTCAGCTTGCAAACAAAAGCAGAAAACAGCAGAAAACAGATACTGAATATGGAAAAACAATAACCATTTATTCCCAGTTTAGTGGACTGCATGCATCCTGATCTTAACACTGTGACTGCAACAGCTAACTATATATTTGGTCACATGTTGCTATTCTGAAATATGTAATAACAATAATAATAGCAATAATAATAAAATGATCCCCAGCTGACAGCAGCATTTTGCAGTTTGATCATATAATTAGGTTCAGTTAATGGCATAGGACATATGTCAGTGTTTGTTGCAAAGCTTAGAAAATCCATTTACAAACTCCTTGCCACCACAGTTTGGTCATGGCTCTAAACTAATCCACTTATGTGAAAGTCATCCTCAGACAAATGCATTCAAAATTTGATGAAGTTCAAGTCAAATAGAATCTATAGGAGTTTGAGACAGTGGTCTATTTTGCTGTTTTGGGGTTGTATAATGAGAAAAACAGCCTGTAATATAACTTCAAATTAGAGTAATGACTTGCGGCTTCAGTCTGACTCAACAGCAGTTACACTGATGAATCTTTGCTCTCATCCAGCTGTCAGAGTAGCAGTCAACATGTTGGCTCAGTCAGAAGTAATAATGAGTCATTCAGCTGAAGATCAGATAATAGCTTAAATCCTGTATAACACAAAGCCGCGACTACTCGTCATTCACATTCTGTCTCTAGTGCCACACGCAAAATTTCTAGCAACTTTGTGTGTAGGTATTATTGCACGGGAGATTAATACACAGTACTACTTTTGATATTTGAACTTGGCCTGGGCCAACACTTTAGGAAGCTGGACTCTTCTTCACAGAAGGGAACTCTGGGAATAAAAGCAACAACACAGGTTCTGGTTCTCGAAATGAGATGAAACTGACAAACGAAGGCAAACCATTAAACTATTGTGCAAGAAGTTTGCTCAAAGAAAGTTTATAACAAACTGACCAAGGCTGTGAGAGTCATGTCCAATTGTCTGTTGTTTTTTTGACACAATTGTAATGATGCTTTTAATGAACTTGAGGGAGTAACAAGATTATTGATATTGCTGATGATAGCCAGAGAGAAGTTTTGTCTGGACTTTTAAATTGAACAATTTCTGTTTGCTTATAAAAAGTGTGGTTAATTTCTAAAAATTGTTTTGGTAAAAAATTAAAACCAAAGGTGTCTGCAAGCTGTCTAAATAATTCAACTGGGATTTCAGTGTCTGCATTTTAAAGAAACAGTCAATGAAATGGTTTAAATGTTGTAGAGTTTCTTTTTAAAGTTATTTTTGACAGTATGAATCCAGGAATTTTCATAGTTTCTCTTTAACATAATGTAATTTGTTAATATGTATAGATTGTTTTTGCATTTCAAGCCAGAATCACAACAAGGAAGCAATTTAGAGAAAATAAAATGATCTTACTTGAAACTCAAGATGGATAGATTATCCATTTATGACACAGAAAGAACCATTATTCTTTAATAGCAGATGTAATCAAGGCCAAAGGATTACTTGTCAAGCTTCATAATAATCACAGATAATAATAATAATCACACAACCCAACTGTGCAAAAGAAGCATCATTTTAATATAGAGGCAGCATCAAAATCTTGAAGCTGAAACTCTGACAAAACTCTGTTTTTCTGACAAATATTCTAGATCATTCCAGATGCTTCAGAGGTTTCAATCACATCTGGATGAAAGGTTTTCCTGAAATAGAAATGTAGTTATCTAACATTAATGAGATCAAATTAAGATACGCTGCTGAAAATATTTCAAAGACTCGTCAGAAATCGCTGCACATTCTGTCCCAGCTGTTCATGGTTTGACTTATTATCACATTTTTGTGAACATCAGCGAAGCCTTTTCCCTCTTGCGTATTTGTATATTGGTTTCAAAAAGAAGCAACAAACAATAGATGAGTCCCACACTGAAATAAATTTTTTTTCTCATAACAAGGGAAGAGATGGTACTCTGTGGAGTTGGGAGGAGAACACTGATACCAGTAAGTTGGTTCATGATGGAATGTGCAGTAATTATTATAGGAGGCAATAATTATAATAAAAGAGCTATCACATCATCCAAGTCATGATTCAGAGAGATTGTTTACAAATATAAGACAGATAAATTCTCCTGAAGATGATAAGATCATCCACGTTTTATCGTCCTTTTCTTTGTCTAATTATGTATTGTCCTAAATAAGTGCTGCCTAGTGATAGATATGAATTTAGGTACAAATTCAAGCTATGTTTTATCCAGAAGTAACTTGTGATGCCAGATTTCCAGTTTTGTGCATGAAAACTGACAAATTCACATTCTCATTGCAGTGAAGAGAAAATTATGAAGATCGACACATTTAATCACAGAACACCACTCATTTGCTTACTAAGATCCTAAACACACAAAATAATAAAGTCAAATTTTGACTTCTAATGGTAATAATTCTCTAAGATATAAATATTATCTTTATCTTTAAATGTGAGATGACTCATGGAGGTTTTCCTGTCAGTCTGACATTTGTTACACTTTATGGAGTTTGGTTTTTATAATGAATGAGGAACATTGACAGTAAATACGATGTGTCACTCACAACTACAACCCAAGTGCTTGGGAAGTAATTGAAATTATTTATTGAATGCTTAGCTGCATGTAACTCAGTGTCAGAAATCATTGGCCTGCACTGTAATGTACGAGTTTTTGCAGCAGCGTCACATTAAGAAATAAGATTTCTTTTCCGTTGACAGCTGACACAAATCATGCTCTGAATTAAACTACAGCGGAAGAAAATCCGTATCCCAGTATGAATAACAGCTGAAGCTTGGCTACCAATTAATTATTACACATTCATATTCTGAGTGGTTTATAAAGACTTAAAAAATGTGAGATTAAGTCACTGCCAGTTTAAAAAAAAAAGTGTGGTGAAAAATAGTCCATATATACAATCATATGTAGGGCAAAGTTGTTTTGATCTGGGGCAATAGTATATACTTAATTGGAAATAGTAAAATCTGCAGATAATTTATTAACATAGCACAGTATTGTGGATCTATTCTCTACTTAATGCTTTCCCTCAGTGTCATCAATGCTTCTGAAGTCATTTGATGCACCAGAGGTTGCTGCAAAATCTCTCATTTCACTTGATTCTTGCATGTTTATTTGATGTTCTGCAACTCCAAGTGCTCAAGTTTTGGTCTGGTTCTCACTAACTGGAGAGAGTCCTAATTTTAAATCAGTAGAGGCAATTGTAAGATTTGGAAAATAAATATATCCATTTTCTTGCTAATTAGTTGAAACCACTCAGACCACTCAGACATCTGCAGCTGAACATTCTGTAACTGGAAGATGAAGTCATCTTAATGCCGTGCAAAGACTTTAAAGTATACTTCATACATTCAAAACACACATGATATAATGTGTTAATCTGAAAGATTTACATATACTGACAGGTGAATTTTGTCACCGTTTCACAACCTCAGCTGTGTGTCTCCAGCCTTTATGTCATGTTCCCTGTTGTTTTTACCATGCAGACATGTTTACAGTTCCCTTTCTCCGTTAAACAAGATAAAACAACTCCATTAGATCAAATAAAATAGAAGTATACATTATTCTTTCATCCAGCTCCTCAGTTATTTAAATGTTTACACAGATTTTCATCCACGGTTTTCTTGAACGGCAGGTTTTGCAGGCGATTTGTGTAGAAATGTGTGACTGTCAGTCATGTTCCTTGTAGCCTGGTACTGTGACAGACCATTTTGTATAAATTTAAGCTTCGGCGATGCTTTGAGTCCCTCACTCACTCACTCAACAAAAGAGGCTTCAGGCGATTTGCTGAAAGCCACCCTGAGTCTGCATTTCTGCCCCAGCAGCAGGACTGGCATGTCAGATTGCTCAAGTGTCACATGGTATTTGTGAGATAGGACTGCTACATCATAACCATGATAAACAATGCCAGGGAAGTGGTGAAAAGCTTGGAATAAGTGGACTTAATCTCCACTGGTTGGTTTCATAGAGGCCGCCTGGATAAAATACAGAGCTGATGTTGAGCACAGGGTGCAAAAAACATACAATTGCTTATGGGCTACAGCTTTTCACAACTTGTGTTGGATACATCATTTTTTATCATCTTGTAGATTTATGTCTCAATTTATGAACTAAGAGTTCATTAACTTTAGTTTTGTCAACACTAAGGCTGTTGGATTTCCGTCCATGAGTAGATTTACACCCCGGAAAATCTTCATTCAGCTGATTCACTGTAAACCTAATTTCAGTAAAGAGCAGCTGGGCGTATTTCATTACAGAGAGGATGTGTTATGGCAGTGCTTTTGAAAAAGTGAAGTGGGAGGGAGAGGACAGTAATGACTAATAATGGAGATAGATGGCAAACTACTAACCCTGGTGCTTCTGAGGACAGCTGAGGAAACAAGGCTTTCACACAAAATCAGTCCAAAGGTATCAGACTGAGTACGGTCGATCAAATCTACATCCAAGTTCAGATCAGTCATGATGATCTTGCACTGCCAATAAATGGGCAATTACATTCTAGCTAGCCAGAGCCTCCCGCTGAAATGCTTATGAACCTGAAAAAGAGCCAGTTTATTGCTGTTTTAATCAGATCCCAGTCAGGTTGTAATCAAATCATTAATCAGTTCAAGTAAGGAATCAAATAATTAAAAAAGTGAAGTATAAATATGTCATATATTTGTTCTAAAGGGGTAGAAAGATAGAAATCAAATGCTGAAACTGAGAAATTAAAAACGACAAAATTACAGAACCCTCTAGAGTACAGGAATGTTCTCTCTTTTTTTAATGAACTGTTTTTGCATTCTTTGTAATATTTTTGGATTTCCTCACAATAAAAGTTTGATTCCTATGGTGATAACTTCCCTTGCAACATTTTTTTCTGCAGGAACTGGCTTAAATAGCACTTTAGTCTCATAAAAACATCTTCTGATGTAACGTGTCAGCAGCCAGAACCTACTCCAATAATGCAACTGCACAGCATGACCACTGCTTTCAGGGTGGGGGAGGTGTCTACTTGTCTGCCCGAGGAGCTGAACTCCTATGAGAGCAACAGCGAGCTGGAGGTGCCTCTGGACCAGGATGACTGTCCTCTCCAGATGACCCAAAATACTTTTAAAAAGGTGAAAGTACCAAAAGCCCCCAGTGCAGATAATATCCCTGGCACAGTTCTCAAAACATGTGCTGACACGCTGGCAGATGTCCTCACAGACATTTTTAATCTTTCTCTGTTCCAGTCTGCAGTCCCCACATGCCTCAAGAAAACAACAGTCCCGTTTCCAAAGAAACAGAATGTGAGCTGTTTAAATGACTATCGCCCCATTGCACTCACTTCCACCATCCTGAAGTGCATCATCTCTGCCAGCTACACACAGTCCATTTGCTTACAGGCTAAACAGGTCCACAGATGATGGAGTGGCATTCGTTCTCTACACCGCCCTCTCCCACCTGGACCAGAGGAACGGTTACATGCAAATGCTGTTTGTGGACTTCAACTGCATTCTACCATCTACACTCATTATGCAGCTCAGGGACCTGCACATCTGTTCATCACTGTGCAGCTGGATCCTGGAATTCATATCGAACAGTGTGCAAATCTGTAATGTCACTTACTCCACATGGACTCTGAACACTGGGGCCCCTGAGGACTGGGCCCTCAGCCCTCTCCTTTTCTCCCTGTACACTGTACCTCCATACACAGCTCTGTTACTACCAGCTATGTTGACAACACCACCACCATCAGCTGCATTACTGTGGCCTACAGGGAGGAGGCTGGAGCACTAACTTCATGGTGCAAAGCCAACAATCTCCCGTTTTGTGTCAGCAAGACCAAAGAGCTGATCGTGGACTTTGGGAGGCTACAGAGGAGGACATGTCCCCTACACACAACAGTGGAGAGAGTCAACCTCTTCAGGTTCCTGGGGATCAACATCTCAGCTGGTCACACCACACTGACTCCATCATCAGGTCAGCGAGACAGCGTCTCTTCTTCCTGCTGTGACTGAGAAGGGTTGGCATGGACCCCGGGGTACTCGTCAGCTTTTACAGATGCATCATCGAGAGTATCCTGGGTAGGAGCATCACGGCCTGGTACTTTGGCATATGACAATAAAGAATCTTAAGCCTTGTGGCTTCATTTACTGATCGACTGGTGATAATTAATCACACAATAATGCCATGTTAGCTGCCACTGTTCATGGGAAACGTTTACCATCCCGCCGTAGTTAATAACTACTGGCAGAAATGAGTTTCTTTTGGAACTAATGTTCCTAGAGTTCACCACTCTTTGAGTGACTATGTGGGAAATGATCATCTTGGGTATCAGTAGTATCAGTATATGTTTGAAATAATAATAATGATAACAATAAAAAAAGCAATAATAAACTTCAGCTCCTTAGGCAGTACTACATTAACGACGAAAGATCATTCTGCTAATTCACAGCAAAAATACCAATTAAAGCTCCAGCAGCAATTTACAAACTAGTTTTAAGTTTAAATCAGAATAACAAACCTTCAAAACAACAGTTTTGAAAACTGATGAAACCATTAGCCATCACATTATGAGACATGAAATTATTATTTATTCACAAGAAATTTATTATCATTACATAGGCTTTCATATTCACTTAAATTACTTTTCAACGTGATATGGGTCAAACGTCCGACATGATTATTATTCAGTGCTGCTTTATCTCAGGAGACATGACAGATGCATTAGCAGCAAAGTGTTGAGCATTTCCAGAATATAAAACTTGAATGGAGCAGAGCATCTGTTGCTCAGACGTTACACTGGTTGTCATCAAAAGAAAGTTTATCTCCAGCTACTCACATGCTCAATTTCTCTTGAGCAAGACACTGGACCTCCTAGTTTTGCCCCCAGTAGCTTATTGCTCTGGCATTGTATGTATATGTATAAGGGCAAATATATACAAAGAAGTGCTGGGTGAATGTGGAACACATTCTAATACACTCTGTGGAATGTAGATAAGGTTCTGATAATAAGGTGTGATATAAATGTGGGCACTGCTTTTATCTCTGGGATTTCAGAAAATAAAAATATAAGTAAGGGATGTAAGGCTCTGCCATAAAGAAGCAGCAGCAATATTTGGCTTAAATACTGATTTAAACAACAACAGGGAAATGGAAAAGAGCATATATACATAAACAGTGAAATGTGCACCAGCTGTACAACAACTCAGCAAAATGATGGCCTTTTTCAAAGCAGTCATGTGTAAGTTGTTCCCAATAAGGTGGAATATCAAAATTCATTCAGAGGGACACAGAAACACCTGGACCACTGCCATCACCACTCACGTATACATTGCTTTTTTTTATTTTGTTTGTTTGTTTTTGTGTAAATGATTCTGTGTTTCAATTTGAGGTTGTTCCGCAAAAGTAACTGAAACAAAATAGAAAGAAAATAAGAAAATATTCAACATTCATAGTGTGAAGTTGTGTGGAAAAGGTCCCTGTCAACTGCCAATATCTGCCAAGACATAAAAACTTTTTACATTTTTTTTTTAGGTTTTTCATTACTGTATATTTTAAAGAATCTATATTTATATCCAGTGGTCCATCTGGAAATCCATCAGACACAGTCCAATGATTATATTAGACTTTCAATATAGGAAGAAACTTTGGTCTTCCTATGTGTCAGTGGCCTATTCATTTCACTTATTTCATTGCAAAATACATTTATTAACTAATATGTAATGACTAACTCTGGTGGTTAGCAGTGCTTTCTAGGAGTTAGAATGTTTGAGCCTGGCCAGCCTTTTCCATTCACATCGCTAAAATTCTCTCCTGTGAAACGGGTCTGGTACCCTTCCCATTCACAGCCATTTTCATCAGTACAGAAAGTACCAAAGCAATTACAACAAGGTGGGAGCAAATGGTTCATCCAGAGGCAGTTTCTTCTGCATGCACTGTCTCCTGGAAATCATAGTCTAACCTAGAGAAATCAGACAATTTCTTTGTTTCAAAGATAAAAATAATAGCTTAGAATAGCTGGTCAGGCTAAGAAGATTATGCCACAGTACAAAAAAAACATGAGTGTTAGGTTGATTGGTGATTCTAAATGTACTATAAGCCTACATGGTGATTTGTCGTGTTCATCAAAGTGCTGTTGTTGTTGTTGTTTTAAACTTAACAGAGGTCAGAGTAACAATATTTCTTACTTTTAATTAGACTAAATATGTGCAAAGACTCCCATGAAATTCAGTACAGAAAGGAATTAAATGTCCCAGCTATTTTCTGACCTGCAAACTGTCTGAATGTTGAACTGCCGCAGTAATAATGATAAATGAATGAAAAGAATCACTCTCTGGGCCTGAGACTCAAACACATTAGGCCAGGGGAGGGTCTCGTGACCTAATGTTCTGCAATAATCTCTCCATCAATCATTTTTCAGAATTAATAACATCATGATGATCATTCACCATAAGTGACATAATGTGCGCTGTTCAACTTTGTGAGTCATTATTGTAGTTTCTTTCCTCAGTGCTAAGAGCAATTCAGGTAAATAAGATGAATGGATTTGCATACTGTAAGTGGGCTGTGTATTTGCATCCAGCAGTTGCTCACACTTTGGCACAAAGACCATTAACCAGTGTCACAAATGCAGACACAGAGAGATGCACACACACTGAGAGTCTGAGAGGGACTTTGAGACACCGTGAGTCTGTGACTTAATTAGCAGAGCCCTGAGTTTCCAAGCTGACGTAGCAGATAAAAAGTATTAAACAGACTTTCCATCAACATAATTTTAAATATTTAACTTTTAAACAGGCCAGACATGTCCTGGTTGGCAATTGCAAACCCTATTTCCAGAGAAGTTTTTGTTTTTGATGCAGAAGAAAAGAAACAAAAAATTGGTAGGAGAGGATGTCAAACTGGGCTGTGAAAGGAGAAATCATCAAATCATCCTTTCACGTAAGTATGGATCATCTCCAGTTTGGGTGGAACTCTACCACTGAATTGTAGATCAATTCAGAAAATATGGAGAGATCTGAGTTAGCAAAAATAAAAACCTGAAAGTCCTGAAAGATGACCTTTGAGGCCCCATTCAGCACAGCAAGAAGAACCATCATGCCAATGTGATCAATATAGTCACATGACAATATGAGGGAAAATTACTGCCTTTCAACACAGTGCACATTCAGAAATGTGACCTGTATTGTAGTACAACACATGACGATTTATTTCAACTCTACTCTGAAAAGCTGCTGTGTTTCCTTGAAGTCATCTTTGGTGGACACAAAGGCAGTGAACATGTTTTCCGTGGTCGGATAACTCTATATTTCAACTTTATTTTGAAAGAACTGATGCTGGGATTAATGAATTCAAAATGAATGAATTCAAACAGACCACTGAGGCTGAAATACAGAGAAGCCAATATTGGAGATGACTTGTATGTGTGTGAAGGTTGGTGCAGAAGTGTATAATTAAAGTAATAGAAATAAGCAGTGACAGTGTTCAACAGCTAATTTGTCTTGTTTCTTTAGTTTTATTCTAGGTTCACTAACTAAAGAACATTTCCTTGAAGATATATTCTTAAATGAAGTATCATTAAGAGCTTACCCTCACTGATAGCATCTCTGTTTCTTATCCAGCCCAACCTTCATATGCGGCACAAATTGTATTATTGTTTTTTTTTTGTTTTTTTTTTTAATGCAACTTGCTTTTTTTCTTTTTTTGGTAATCCCATTGAATTAAAAAATGGGCTGTGGTGTCATCAACTTTTGGTTGAGCATTTTTCCACCTTTCAAAGGCAAATAGATTTCCAACTTAATACATAGTGAGAAATAATCCCGTCACACCAGATCCCAGGGACATTGTCAAAACTCTTCAAATGAAGGAGTAAATGCACTTTAGGGATTAACTTGACCTTAGATATAAAGCCACTAGTAGCTCAGGAAATAAGACAAAGATTATATTATCAATTCTTGCTCTTGATATCATATGGTGGTTGAAAATATCAAAGGTAATGTCCTATTATTCTTTATTCCATACGTCTGTGGTGCATATCTGTCAGAGGACACTGTATCCCAGTGCCATGAACTGAGCAGGTGTAAGATATGATTAAAAAAAAAAAAAAGCTACTGACAGAGTACAACATGAAAGTCACACCAAACCTTTCAGCCTGGATGGGAACAATTTGTGGATACAGTACGCTCGTGTTGGAACATGAACATGAAACACATGCTGCAGCTCATAAAACATTAACATCGGATCACAGAGCATGTAAAAACCATGACAGTCTCAACATCTGACTCGAGGGGAAACCGTCTGTTCACACCAGTGGATGCTCGCTTAGATCATGAATATGCATACTGGACAGTTGTCTCCATTTGGCTGAATAATGCTTGAATAATGTGAACTGGTGAGAGAAACAGCTCAGGAAGTGCTGGGATCAGTGTAATAAGTGGCCTGCGGTGTTCATTACAAAGCACCCCAACCCCACCCCCACGCCAAACCCCCATCCTCCCAGTTTGTGTGCTCACATGAGATGCTTTTTGGCAGATGAGCATTTCATTAACTCAAATCTGATTTGGCACTGAAAAGATTGCTGGTGTGCTTGGTTAATCACTCTGAGTGGTGGATAATGCTTTGGAAAATCTCAGTATTACTGTATATTTTAACATTCTTTATATTATGCATATTGTCATATAATGTGGACGTCTGTTATGCATAGAGGACATGAAAAAGCTTAACATCCTGTATGGAGTTATGGGACATGAAGGTCATGTATAGATAAGTTAATAGGATTTTAAAATAATTCAGGTTTTACTTAATTTGTGCTTAGTCCCCTTAAACAACAAAAACTCAGGAACTAGTCTTATTATTATTAGATCCTACCATAAGGAAGATTTCTGAAATCATACAGATTTTGAACAGTTTTTAGGCAAATAATAATAATAAAAAAATTGAAAAAGATTCATGTTCTTCACATTCACAGGTTTGAGGTAATGCCTTTTCCCACACTCAGAGAGATTTATAAGTGGCTCTGTACTGCATTTACCGTCCTCTTAACATGATTTTCTTTCCTCTCTTCCAGAAAAGCTGCATAATGTCTCTGGAGAAACCTCTGCTATCATGTAACATCACTAACATCAACCCCCTGCCCCCAGCCACACACACACACACCCCACACACATCCTTTGGTTGTTTAAATTACATGTCATATCTCCCAAATGAGGAGGTGAGATTGAATTGTAGGCTTTAAAATGAAGTCCATCTATACATCTGTACATTTTCATTTTCGAGAAAACACAATGAAGATTCTTTATGGTCATGTCAGCTACAAGGACAGGGAACAAGCTTTCATGTGAGTGGTCATGACCACATAGTCAGCAGACAAGGAAAGCAACCTTGGAAGACCTGCCTTCAGCCATTAATTTTTGATGCCATACAATAGGTAAGGGCTTGTATGTTTTTAATTTTATTTGACATTTGAATAGCTGAAAACTACACATCAGAGACTATTTTTCCACATAACAACTGCTTCTTTTCTTTGCTAACAAGTTAATTAATTTTAATCTGAGAAAGTGACAGTTTGCCTTGAGGATGAGATGAGATGGAGCCAGTCAAGGAGAGTGTGATATGTTGAATAAATTTACAGAAATCTTGCAACAACAACAAAAACTATATGTGTGTATATATAGACACACACACACACACACATATGTATTTATTTATTTTTTTGACCCTTGGACGAACCTTAGTCTGGCCCTTGAGGAGCCCTCACTTCTCAGTGACATCAAAAAAAGCTTGTTTATTCTTTGATCTGCCTGCTGTTTCCTCGAATGTTTCCAAACCTGACCTGACTGCAACACTACTCTGGTGAAGCTTCATGTTCAGATGAACTGGACAAACCCTCTGTGACATCACCCTTAGGTTTTACCCATTTGCATTTGAAGGCTTTTGTTCCCATGTAATTCATGGTTCCATGTTGCAAAAAAGGGTGGACTGAGGAATGCTGAGAACACACCCATCTAAATTTACTGACAGTTCTTTGGCTTAGTTAATCAATGATAACAATTATGTGGTGGTGGGTGTGGTTCTGTTGAGCTGCAGAAACGAGGTGATGCAGTGGCTCAGGAGGAGGGATACCTGTGGTGCATATGCCAATCACGGTCCGTCCATTTAAGCAGCAGCACTCTGGCTCTTGGGACTGCCAGATCAGCTACATGTGTTTGAGTTATTTCCATCCTGACTAGAACCACTGTAGCTTCTACTTGCTACACTGGCCCCTGAATAGGGACACATATTGTTAGCATGTCAGAATATAAGCCCATGGTGGTCCTGGGCCAGCTGTTGGCAGAGGTTGTAGAGTCCCACCTTGAACAAGCAGAACATAACCTCCATTAGCTGGAGCAGCTGCAGGATCTGGCTGAAAATCAGATGCAGGTGCTGCAGGAGTTGATGTCCTGATCGGAGACCCAAGCTTCATGACCCACTGGCTCTCCAGCACCCCCTACTATCATGCTGCAGCAGTTGACCCCAGAGGACGACCAACCTGGCTTGGCCCGAGGCTCTGGGGGAGACATCATTTGTGGAAATAAGGTGTGTGCATGGTGATATTCACAAATGTCCTATGGTGCCGGTGGGAATTATATTTAAGGGCACAAAGCATAGGATTAAGGCTATTAGCCTTAGCTTCCGCCTTGCGCACCCTCTGATCTTGGGAATTGATTGAATGGGTTTTGATAAACTCATGGGACAGTGTGTGGGGGTGCAGTCAAGACATATCGTTTTATATGGAACGTGCACTGTGCTCAGTGGTGATACGATGTTGTCTGGGGATGCTGGAGGGGATAAGGAGCTGATGAGGCCTTCAGGAGAGACCCCCCAAGTTGTGCATTTATTCCTGTGAAGGATTTTCCCCTTGAGCAGTCCCAAAATGACATTCTATGCTCAGCCTTTGACCAGGTGATGAAAAGGGATGGTCACATGGTGGTCACACACCACTCACATATCCACACTTTTCTATAATTAGGGATAGAAGATGCCATCAGACTGATGTTCAGAAAGTCCCTGCATTTCATGTTTTCCTGTCCTGGTTGGAACCACACATTAAACACTGGGAAACTTCATCTAACAATATTAAGGTAAATATATAAATATATGTACTTACTTAAATGCATTTACCTGTATATTTTGCCACTGTAGCTACACACTGTTTCCAACCGTCTGTGCTGTAAAGACTGACTTTTAGCAGGCTGGCACACTAGCAGTTCTATTTAGAGAAGAAAAACACAGAGTGCTATCGCTGCCATTACTACTTTACTCTATAACAACACTTCAGTTAAATGCTTAGGCAAAACCAACTATCGATTTTTAAAGTGCCTACGTTGCTGAAGGAATGCAGTTGTGTAGTCATATGCAATTTCCATATAATAACAACCATGTTCTTTTCTTTTTTCTTTCACTGCCCTGAACAACATGCCTCATTTGAAACACATAGGGAATCTTCAGAGCCTTTGTCTGAATCCACCCAACACACTCTTCTGAGCCATCACCAGCATCATCAGAACCCGGTGACGTCATCCTCCCATGCACCTCAGAGGAATCATCCTAGCTAACCGTATCCATCCAGCGTCCATGATGGCGTCATCTCCTCTGTCCCACATGGGACAGAAGAAGAAGCAGCGGGAGCAGGACGACTCTTTCACACAGCAGATGGCCCAGCTGGAGAAGCGCAGGCTGGAACTACAGTAGAAGTTCACAGACATGGATGAATACACGTGCTTTGGGCAGAAATGTTAAGGAGGGTCTCTGAGAACTTGAGGCCACAGGCCATGTGGAAGATTCACAACTCACTGTACGAGTACCAACAAAAAGACTGAAGACTCAATGCTGCTCCTCTGTACATAGTTCATTCTGTACCTTTGACACTGTGTCCATGTGCAGTCCCTAACCATAAAGATAAAGTACCATTAGAAGATCAACCAGAAGATGTGAATGCAGCGCTATGAACTATACCAACTGGAAACATCACCGAAACCAGTAAACTGAGCCAATAAGCTTACAGAGACTTACAGACTCTTACAGATGTTGGGATACAGGATCAACATAGGCTATGAGAAGCAGTGTCCTCCATGGAGACGAAGGTTGGAAAATAAGATCAAGGCATCACAGAGAGAGGTAAGTCAGCTGACAGAGGAACAGAAAGGTGCAATGAATAAACAATTATATGAATCTCTCCATACCTGAAGTACTGGAGCACCAAACAACGACTCTCAGCGCTGGCCTGCCAACTGAGAAAGTACGCTAAATAAGTGGAAACAATACTGTTCCAATACTGGAGAGGCATATGGGAGAAGGAGGCATCAGACAACACCAATGCCCCTTGTTGCTTGTGGATCTCAGATTCAGGCAGCTGACCAGGACAACCTCTCAGAACAATGGATACTGGTTCCAAAGTGGATCTATCAGCAGGCAACTCCTCTATGTGGATGACATCAAGCTGTAAGCCAAGACTCAGCAAGGCATCAACTCACTGATCTATCTCACAAGGGTGTACAGCAGTGATATTAGAATGTCATTCAGGCTAGATAAGTGCACCCGGGTGGCGCACTGCTGGAGCAAAATCATCCAGCCTCCCCACCTTTATCTCCATCCAGGCATATATCATCAGAAATGGGGAGCAAACTGACGTGAAATAGTGTCTGAATAAACCCCACTAAATCCAGCTGCAGGGAACAGTTGTGTAATGTCATGGCTGAAAAAGGAGCTGCTACCCTGTAACTGTGGTATTCTAACTGAATCCTGACAAAGACGAAAGTAGAGAACAAGTTTAACTTTCAATTAAATGATTGTTTCTGTTCTAAGATGACAGAAAAAGTACATTAGAACCTTTTTTAAGTGAGGCTTTTACTGTTATAACATCAACTCTGTGGTTCATTCCCCAGAAACCCAAAAGAACAAGCTGCAGGATTTCATGTAACGTTAAATAAAAGAATGCCTTAATTATAGCTATGCATCAAATAACCAGCACTCTCTTTTCTCCATGTTGACAGCAGTTTCAAAAAAGAGCAACAAAACAATCTCTGAAACAAATCTACGATCCACTAAAGAAAATGGTGAACTCATCAGCTCAGCAACTGCTGGAGTGAATTTGTGCTTCAGTGCATTCTGTCTGCTAAGACTAATGATCACATGATGTCAGCTTGTTTTATTTTAAACAACAAACCAGGTCACAAAGAAAGTGCATTTTTTTTCTTTTTCTTTTCTTTTGTTTTATTTTATGTGTTAAGTGACATTGGTGTTTATGGTTTTTAATGGGGCTATTTATTTCCCATCTCTCTCTTCTTTTCAAATCAAGGAAAATGTAGAAAGTGATTTTCTTTTTGGTTTAAAAGAGGATAATAATTCAAACTGACTGATATACTTGCACAGTTTACCGTCTTTTCCAGCAATGTCACTTAGGTTATATCATACTGTCATGAATCAGACACAACCAAATAAAGTAAAATAAATAAAAAACAACAACAACAACAAAACTTACTATCAGGAGCATCTATTAAGACACTCATTTTCCACTTGGATCTAGTGGGATTAACTCAGGAACATAAAAAAACAAAACAAAAAAACAAACAAAAAAAAAAACTGAACACAAGATGCTGAATGTGTTCAAAATCACATAAACTTGGAGTTAATGGTATTGAGTTTCTTAACATATATATTTTTTTAAAAAACTAGAACTAGAGCATAAGAATGTATGTAATTTTGTTACATTTTCCCCTTCTTATTTTAATTTTATCCAAATAAATGTACCTGCTCTCCAAGTTAAAATCATGCAGACTAGATTAATACGAATCATTGCATTGTAATGATTCCTCGTAAGTTCCCTCCTTGAAGATCACACACAGGGGAGAGTGAAAGTCCGCTTAGTTGACCACAATGATAAAAGCAGAACTAAAGGACAAAGGAGGTTCAGCAGTAGGGCAGAAAACCCTCAGGTTGAACTTTGCCTTTTCTGAAACTTGCTTCTTCACTGATTACTTCTTATATTTTGATAGAACAAAAGCCTTTTCCAGGCTGCCAGGCTTCCAAGTTTGTCTTTCCTTATATACCTACCCATTAAGAAAAAGTGCGGAGAAAGTGAGAAAGAAGAAAGTGCGGACAATAAGCCCCTCTTGCAGAGTCAGTCCAAGTCATTACTTACAGTTACTTGCAGCATGGCTTACAGCTGCTAATGATGAGGGATGGCAGTGAAAGGAGGAGAAACCCCTCTGTGCAGTAAGGAGGATGGTACAATAACCTGATTACTAATGGCTGCCTGAAAAAAAGAGCATTAGACTCTTTTTACAGATGCAACACTACTTTGAATCTGGACTGTCCTAGATCCAAGCAGCTGCACCATCTCACTCTCTGTAGATGAGGTTAACGTTGTGCTGTTTAAGCTGTTTTAC
>JBAMYA010015505.1:0-17167 GCA_037176975.1 Arrhamphus sclerolepis | reverse complement strand
CATGGTAGGACCCAGAATCACCATGGTAGGACCCAGCATCACCATGGTAGGACCCAGAATCACCATGGTAGGACCCATCATCACCATGGTAGGACCCATCATCACCATGGTAGGTCGAAGCATCACCATGATAGGACCCATCATCACAATGTTAGTACATGTAGAAGGAGAAGAGAGAGAGACTACAGATGATAAACAATATTAATTGCTATTTAAATGACCCAGGACAATCTGAGACTAAGACACTAGAGACAGGGTAAAGATACTTAGTGTGCAGTGGGAGTTTCCCCAGAACCTACACCTATAGCAGCATAACTAGGAGTAACTTTGGGGTCCTCCTTTCATGTGTTTGAGGGCTTGTTGGATTCTTTTTAGCTGCATTTGTACTAAATGTGTGTCTAATTTAGCTACCGTGCTCTCAGATGATGTTAAATTGTTGACAGAATACCACAGCAGGATCTAGTTACAACACTGAATGCTGCCTAAGTATGTTTCAGGCTCGTGGATATTTAGGGTTTATTTCAAGCTTTGTGTCATTTCGGCAATCATTGCCAGTTTAAGTGCACAAACATCACTGGTGGTGTACTTTTAGAGATTAAATTGTTTTTCAGTCATGTCTCAGGAGGCTATTTAAGCTCTTTATGGTGAGATGAGGTAAAGCTGGTGTAGTGGAGAGAGCTGATTTATTATCACGATGCAGCATTTGTGCTGCAGACAGCCTGAAGCACCACTGTAGGCTCTGAATTTATATAAATGCATAAATTCCAGGATCTATTCCTGGGGTGTCTATTTTATCCTGGGCCACATCATCACCATTGTTACCACTGAAGGGCCAATTATTCTTTACTTTCTTAACCAGCTATTATCCTGATAGTTTCTGGACTCGGTCGTAAAAAAAAAAATTGACTCAATTTGAAATCTCAAATTACTTTTATCATAAAATTGAGACTTTTGCACTAAAGTCAGATTGTTTTCTTGTAAAAAAACAAAAAAAACAAAACAAAACAAAAAAACTGTAACAAAAATTGTAAACAAAATAAGTATAAAATCAATATTAAATATTTTTGGAAAAAAAAATACAACATTTTATCACAATTGAAAGTTTTTCATGGAAAATATCAACTTTTTGCAACTTTTTTATTATTAAAATTACAAGTTGGAAAATTGCAAATTTTTGTATAATTTCAACTTTTTGAACTAACATCACACATTTTTTAAATAATAAAAACAAAACACGTTTTGACAAAAATTAACTTATTTTGTCTTTTGCTATCGTTGACTAAACCAGCTGCTCTCCACCTCAGTTATTCCACTTCCTGATGTCAGTAGTTATAGAACAGGCAGAAGTATTCAGAAATGTTCCAGTTATAAACATAAGCTTGTCTTTGCATGATCTCATTGGCTGGATAAAAAGAAGAGGGCCAGATTTGGCCTGCAGGCCTTGAGTTTGACACGTGATCTACCTCAGCAGTCTCTTTACTTCAATGATGATCAAATGGCTTACACTTATATAGCACTTTAAACCTGCTGACCTTCACCCACATTCACACACTGGTTGTGGGCGGAGCTGCCGTACAACAGCACTGGCCAAACAACTGGGAGCAAACGGGGATTCAGTGTCTTTGTTGATTCAGGACACTTCAGTGGACACAGGAGGAACTAGAGCTCAAACCACCAACCTTCAGGTTCATGGCTGAACACGCTACCACTGAGCCACCTTCCCGAAGCACAACGCTGATCAATGATCAATGATGAGGCTGCTCATCCAAAAGGAGCTGGATTTTCTGCCAGAACACTTCAAAGGGGTCACAAAAATATACAACACAGAGCATGAGGTGCAAGTGGCACATTAACAAGAAACACAAAGAGAAAATTGTTCCTTCACTCCCTCCAATTTCCTGGTATCTCAACTTTTTTCACCGTTAGTTGCTCTTTTCATCCAAACCAAACCCTACCGTTGATGGAATGGATGGGCGGGGGCCCATCCATTCCTCACAAAACCGATAATGATCCTTTTCCATGACATTTTCTATGGATTTCCTTCACACTCAGGTAGACCTGAAGATATTCACATATTTTCATATATATGCTTTTCAGGGCTGTCGCCGTCAGCTTTCAGAGAAATCATTTTCACTGGACATGACAGCCCTGTGACTGCCAGTGTTTATGTGTGCGTCATGGTAACGTTTGATTCAGCAGACACCAGGAACAACCCACCTGGAGGATTTTGTTTACTCTGCTCCACTTGTTAAGACTAATGGAGGCATTTAATGTGTTAAAATTACATGTTGGTACCACAGAAAGGTTGTCAGACCTGCATGTTTGGTTGTCATGGTGATGGGTTCCCATCCCAGCTGATGATGACAACATCACTGACTTCCTAAACATTTATGTTTATATTTTACTTATTCTGTGTCACCATTTTCAAATGACATTGTGTTGCGTTTGGTGTCGGCCTATCTATGAGCAGTATACCACTGATGCAACTGCTTTCAGATTCTTTGCCCTTGACTATTAAGTAATTAATTGAATTAATTTGCAGAATTATGAGAAGAATTGCTGTTAACATCTTTTTCTATATTTAATGACGTCACTAGTGACGTCCAACCATAGCCTCATAAACCAGGGGTGTTAGACTTTTTAATCCTGGGCAGCATCATCACCACAGTTACCATTAAAGGCTGAATTATTCTTTATTTTCTCATCCAGCTGTGCTGTCAGATTTCAAGCTGTCAAGTGATTTTTTGAATTGTGACCTTTATCATAAAATTGAGACTTGAACTGACATGGCATTTTTTATCTTGTGAAATCACAAATTTAGAAAAAGCTAAGTGTGTTGTAAAATTCCAAATTTTGCAGAATCGAGACTTGTTTTTCAGTAACCAAGAGTTTTTATTGGATGATCATAAATGTCACAAAATATAACTTTTTCAACTAAGAATTAAAAAAAATTGTTGGAAAATACAAACTTTTTGCAACATTGCAGAAAATTGCAAATTTTACTATAATTTGTAAATTTTGCACAAAAATCACAAATGTTAATGTTAATTTTTCCATTTTTCTTTACTTTCTCAACCGACTATGCTGCCATATTTCCTGTTTCTGGATTCTGTTGTGAAAGAAAAAAAAATAGTGACATGAAACCAAAATAAATCAATAAAGTGTCATAAAATCTCAAATTTCATAAAATTTGCAACTTTGATCAGAAAATTTAAGTTTTTGTCACTTTCTTGTATAATCCCATAAAAAGTAGAATCCCAAATTTTATTGTTAAATATCACATCTTTTTTTATGAAGTGATCTTTTGTCGTAGAGTCTTCAATTTCTCAAAAAATGTATCAAAAAAATGACTTTTCATCTAATTTCAACTTTTGAAAATCTTTTTAAATGAACTTTTTTTTTGGGAAAGAGCAATTTTTTAAAAACTTAAAACTACTATTTTTTGATAGAAAGAGCTGTAACTTTTCAAATTTTGTGTAATTTCAAGTTTTTGACTTAAAATCACAGATTTTTGTACATTTTACAAATATTATGAGTTTGGAACAATTTTTGTTGTACAATCTTTTGTAAATGTTTGCGAAATCATGACTTTTTGACTCATGACTTTTTGAAAACAACTGCTCTCTCACTTATTTCACTTTTTGACTTCAGTGAAACAAACGGGCAGTTGCACTGAAATCTCGTCTTTTGCTCTTTACCAGATAAGTGAAGCGCTGGGTTGGAATTGGCCAGAGGGCGTTGAGTTTGACACGTGTGCCTTATATAATTTAATATAATTTCAACAAAATGTCATCCTGGTCCTCTTTCTCGGAGAAAACAATGAGAACAATTTGAGACACCAGAACAGCTGACCTCTCAGGAGGACAGCTGAAACATAAAACCAGCAAACGTATGAAAACTCAGACCAAACCCAAAAACAAAGAGAAAATTAGACTTAGAAAAGTCCTTAAACCAAACTGAACACCGGAAAACTAAAGCAAACAAAGTCCATCTGTCGTCCTAAAAGGTTTACTGGCTGAAGGGAGATTAAAGGCTGCTTGCTCAGTTCTCAGTCCTGCCAGGCTGGTAGGAGAGGAAATGTGTGAAATGAGAGAATCAGTGGACGGATATGGAAAAATGCACAGGATGAACGAAACACCCAGGAGCTGTGGTGGATTATGTTAATGTCAGTGAGTAAAAATGTTGAAGACCACCATTTAATCCAAAACACAAACATGTTGCCAGTTTCTAAGAACGTTGCCATATTTTCTCTTTAAGAATCCACAATTGTACATTCTACATGCTGAATTATTCATCAAAGCTGGCTTGTTACTTTTTATTTTCTGCTTTGTCAACCAAGAGTCCAGCAGTAATTAGGGTGTGGTCATGCACGCGGCTCTAAATCATTCACTCAAACCTCAGATATCGGAGATGACTTTCAAAATAGCAGATGAGACAACACATGCTTATTATTGACAGCTACTTCCCATCCATCCATTATTTAGACCCTCTTCAGGGTCAATGTGGTCTGCTGGTGCCTATCAAAGGTGTCTAAAAGACAAGGCTACACAGTGTCCAGGTTGCCGGTCCATCACCGGTCTGTAAAGCACATAGAGACAATTTGTGTTGTAATAGATGCTAAATAAATAAAACTGAGTTGAACTGAATTTAGTGTATAACTGCATATGGCTCAAAGTGCAGCTTCACAAGTTTGCTGAGTTGATGGAGTTATTGATTCATGGGGGATTAATGTGTTTGACACTCATTTAAAAATTATATTGAAGCAGAAAATTTATGCAGCTTTCAACTTCACCCACTGAACTCAGAATGCAAATGTATGTAGATATACATCTCAGTGTTTGTGTTTTTTCTTCAAATTATGCATTAAATCCCCTCCATCTGCTGTGTGGGTCTCAGCAGCTCATTTCTGCATGTAAAGCACAATTTACAATTTAATTGTCATACTTTTAACAAATGTACCAACACTGGTGTCTGGAATTACTAATAACTTCAGCTGCAGTGCATTCCCATACACCCATTTCCTGTACAACTGCTTTATTTCGTTGTGGCTGAGTTGGTATTCGATATGTTATTGATTTGTCAAATCTACAACACCAGTTTCAACAAAAATCAAAACATAAAATCAGAATCCCAATGATTTTCTCACCCGCAACACCCATGTGTTATTCAGTACAGAACAACACCAAATGTTGAAAATGATGAAATGTGTCATCTTTAATGGAAAAAATGACAAAAAGAAAAGAAAAGGCAAAAAGAACAAGATAATTTTGAGACTGAGACCAGATTGAGGTCTTACATGCTTACTGTGCACTTGTGTTTACTTAAGAACATTTATCAGTTGAAGTCCTTAGATCAGGGATGTCAAATTCTATTTCAGCCATCACCATGGTTACCATTCATGGGGCCACTTATTCTTTACTTTATCCATCTGCTATGGTGTCAGATTTCCCACCAGTTCCTTCACTTGGTTGTAAAGGGGGAAAAAAAAAAAAAAATATTTTTTGTCATAAAATCCCAAATTTGACAAAATTCACTTTTACCTTCAGTGTAGCTGCACATTTAAAAACAAAAAGGTGAATTCTTAGCCCTTAATAAAACAATTGTTGTAAAATAACACATTTTGCATTATCACATATTTTTGAGAAAAAAATTGTCATAAAAATTTCACAGAAATCACAACCTTTATAATAAATTGAGATTTTTGAACTAAAGTAATTGTAAAATTGTGAATTTAAAAAAAATGTTCACTTTTTTTTTTTTACTAATATCACAGTTTTTTGTCATCTAATTGCATTATTAAATGGCTTTTTTAAATAAAAAAAACACCTTTGTAGTAAAATTATGAAATTTCCAATATCACATCTTTATTTCATAAAAAACAATTAAAAAACGTTTACTTTTTATTTTTTTGAAAGAGGGACATTTTATTGTATTGTTAAATTGCAAATTTTGCAAGATCAAGTTTTTTTCTTTTTAATTAACAGCCAAGACTTTTTTTATTATACAATCACAAATGTCACAAGATTTTTACTTTTTAACTTAAAATTAAATTTTATTGTTGAAAGAAATCTCATTTTTGAAACATTTTGACAAAGTCATAATTTTAAACTTTGTATAATTTTTTTGTATAATTTTGTATAAAGTTTTTGTCCTAAAAATTCCATTTTTTTGTTATAAAAAAAGAGTAAAAAGTACATTTTGATAAAATCACAAGTTTTTGACAATTAGCACCTTTATGTTGTAAAAGCTTTTGCAAACATTTACTATATCGTGACTTTTTGACATAAACCAGCTGCTCTCCACCTCAGTTATTCCACTTTTTGATGTCACTACTGAATCAAATGGGCAGTTGAGTTAAAATTTCCTCAGAAATGCTCTAGATATAAAAATATGATTGTTGTGGGCTTTGAGTTTGACAGATTTGGTCAGAAGCAAACAGCTGGTGCAGTAGCACAAAACAGCCACTGGATGGAGCCAGAATGCGCTTGAAATTCATGTCTCCTCTCAGAGGATTTTCTCCACGCACAAGTTGTTTTCTGCTCGCATGTGAGGAAGGTTACTCTTTGGAGGCAGAGCAGGGGAGGATTCCTGTTTTTTTTTAATATGATCAGAACCAGATTGACATTTATGCACCTTTATTGACATCCTGACCCTGCTGAATGCAAAGAACAACTACTACATTCCATCTCTTCCTTCCTTCCACTCATGAAATTCAGCACTGTGAATACACTTTGCATATTTACAATTAAAATTTGCTTGCGAGAATCTGTTTACATCCCCTCTTCTTCTAACAGCCTATTAATGTTAACGTTAATGCTGGATATGACTGGGTACTGAAGACACCAGTTGATTTTTCACTTCTTCTTTCCCTTCTTGTTCAAGATGGTTCAGCTGGTGAAAGGTCCAGACTGATTGGCCAGTTCAGCAGTGTCCTCTGCTACAAAGGCTTACTTTTACTCTGCTGGGTGACAAGCTGATGGAGATGCAGGTTGGAGCCCCCCCCCTGTGTCCTGGATTATTGACTACTTGACTGGCAGACCACAGTACAGTGCCAGCGAAGCTGCATGTCAGACAGCATGGTCCCATGGTCCATGGGGCACCTCAGGGAACTGTCCTCTCTCCCTTCATCTACACCCTCTACAACACGGACTTCAGCTATCAATCAGAGTCCTGTCATCTTCAAAAGTTCTCTGATGACTCGGCCATAGTTGGATGTATCAGCAGGGGGAGGAGTCTGAGTACAGAGCTATTATTTGTGACTTTGTCACATGATGTGAGCTGAGCCACCTGCTGCTCAATGTGACAACAACCAAGGAACTGGTGGTGGACCTGAATAAGACCAAGTCTCCTGTGACCGCTGTTTCCATCCAGGGGGTCAATGTGGACACAGTGGAGGACTATAAATATCTGGGAGTCCACATAGACAATAAACTGGACTGGGCTTGGAACACTGAGGCCCTTTATAAAAAAGACCAGAGCCACCTCTACTTCCTGAGGAGGTCAGGTCATTCAACATCTGCTGGACTATGCTGAGGATGTTTTACAAGTCTGTGGTCACTAGTGAGCTCTTGTTTGCTGTGGTGTTCTGGGGCAGCAGACTGAGGGTGGCAGACTCAAACAGGGGGAACTGGGTATAACTGGGTTTGAAGAAGATGGTAAAAGAAATGTCAGATGAGGCAGCCAGATGTAGTCAGTGGATCTGGATTAGGGGGAATAATGTTAGTTGGGGTCCAAAATAAAAGTTTAGTTTTAGCAAACCTCTGCTCATGAAGAAGAGGGAATGAAGGTAGAGAGATGAAGTCCACCAAGCAGGCCTCAGAGGAGGAAAACCAGGAAATAGAAGCTTATTTAAGGAAGTGGGTGTGGCCTGCTTGACTGTCTGGGACCAGGCAGGTAAGCCTTTTTGCTCTTGCAAGGTGTTTGATAAAATAGTAGTTTGTAAAACAGGAGCTTGTATGTGGGTTATAGGGATGTGTTGAAGGTGACAAAGCTGGCTTGGCTGTGGTAGCCATTTTACTGGCAGGATAATAGAGGTAGCCATTTTTCAGTGTAGGTCGTTGTGATTTTGTTTGTGTGTGTGCGTGATGGTGTGGCGGAGCAGTGACGGCTGACATTAGGGGAGTGACTCAGGGGCGCCAGAAATCATTGTGTTGTCTCCTGGAGGTGGAGTGGGACTAACTAAACAAAACAAAGAGAAAAGGAGGTTCCCACCTAAGGACCGAGAGACATGTGGTGATATGGTGGTGATGGCGTCTAAGTGTTGTTTTCTTACTTAGAGCACACACTTCTGCATACAGAACGTAACAGGAGTAGAGAAGTGTAGTTTAGCTTGAGCTGCATGCACACAGGATATAAAAAGAACTTAGTGTAGAGTCTATTGTGTGAATGTCTTTTACTGAGGGCTAATCATTTCTTCAGATCACAAGTTTCTTGTGTTTGCATTAACGGAGAGACTCTGCTTTTCTAAGATGATCTTTTTATAATTAATGATGTCACTGAGCTCTTTACAATTCTAATAATTTGCTGTAAGATGTTTCTATGCTTGGTGAATGTTTTGTGGCATTGCTGCAAATTCAAAATGAGATTATATTTTTCATTAAATGGTAAAATGCCTCAGTTTGAACATTTGCTGTTTTCTCTTGTGAATAAAATATGGGTTTACGAGACCTTTGCAGATTATTGCATTCGGTGTTCAAACTTGTCTGATTTTGCTGCTTGAAAACTCAAGATTACTTATGTAATTACCAGATTTTTTTGTTATTTTGAAACACAATGTCACCATAATGGCAGTCGTTTTGCATACTGAGGGAAACCATGTTCCTTTAAGCAGCATGCTGCACACACTAGATAAGAAAGGCAGGCATGTCTGCAGGGAAAGCAGCATCCATTCTGATAAGGACTACAGCACAAGCATGTTTCAGTGTCCAACATTACCCGCATATCATAGAAGGAGATGGAATTACTGATTTCCCACAGGTGGAGGTATTCATACACCTCCTGCATGCTGACATTAAAATCGGCTCAGTTGGTCATGTAGGGTTGACTTTATTGTGATTACAGTCAGCACATCCTTCCTCTACGGGATGCCAGTATACTGCTGTTTGTCCTAAAATGACCCTAGTTAAATGATTTAAGGTGAATGGCCAGATGATTAAAGACCTCTCCATGTTTGTTGGCTGAAAGACAAGCTGATCTAATCACAGTTTCCCGAAGCTGTAAGAGGGTGATGAAAGTGTCTGGAAACTGGTGTCTGGAAATCCTCTGCAGTGGGGGGGGACATAGGACAAACACATTGCTTTAGCATTTGACAAACTGCAGAAACAAATCAAGAACAACACAGAAATGTGAACTTCTTGTGTTGCAGCTCTACAGTTTGTTCATTAAATGTGAAGAAGGTCTATTTGAAACACTTTTAACTCCTGACAGTTGCTTTTGCTATTTTTAAGCATTTCTCTGTCTCTTGGTGTTGTCCTCTTTCCACAGATTTAAAATCACCATGGATACCATGTGCAGCTTAACTTCTAATCAGACAATAAAAGGACATGTGGAATCAGAATCAGTGTCCTCGGTGTTATAGTAAAAAAAACAAAACAAAGCAAAAACAGATATTTGTAATGAATTATCTGCTGTTGTCTCCAGATGGAAATATGACTGGAGTTCCTGCCACAGCGACCAGGAACAGGAACGATGACTCAAATAATGTAAATTGTGATTGATGATGCAAATCGTTAACATGCTGTTAAACTGAAGGGCATTGACTTCTGTGGCCAACAGTGATGAGATCTTAAGGTTTTGTTGTGCGTTATGAAGTGTGTTGATGCTTGGTGATAGCGCTGTATGCTTGTGGTCAGGTGGAGTTTTTCTGGTTTGTCTGACATTTTTGAATTCCTGGATTATGCCGCAATATTGTTAAACAACTGTCACAATGAACTTTTGAATTTAGAACATGTGCATATGTCGCATCCACACCCTCCCACACAGATGTGTCCTCCCATGCCCAAGTGCACCTCTTCCAGCTGTGAGAGAATTGTGCCATCAAAATGCACCTTTTGTAACTTTTTTTTTTTTTTTTTTTACTGAATCTGAAATTCCCTCTCATTTACTCCCGCTGAGTTGCTTGTTTTCTCTATCTTGCCTCTTCCATCTTTACACTCTTGAGTCTCCGTCACTTTCGCCGCCATCTCAGCTGTATCTTTTCGAAGAAGTTCCATTATTTTTGCCGTGTGACTTAGCAGCATAAAATAATATATAGTTGTCATGGGATACGATCAAGAAAGGAGTTCAACTTTTATTTGGGTATTTATTTTGATGATAGAAGAGGCAGGAGACTATGAGAGCTTTATGACATCTAAAAAGTATCAAATAGTCTTTCAAAAAGCTTCTTTGGTGTCACTTTAATGGCGCACTGAAAATTCTGTCTTGGCAAGGAGGAGTTTTTTCTTGCCACTGTTCATCTCACCACGAGCTCAGGGGTCATCCTCCGGGTTTCTGTGAAGCATCTATAGACAACTTGTTTTGGAATAGACGCTATCTAAATATAACTTTATTGGGTTTAATTCAATTATTTATCACTCTTGCAAAATTATTCAGGTTGAAATCAAAGCGCTACAGGAAGTTGATGTCATTGTGAAATCATGTGCGTCCAGCCTTTTGTCTTGGGTCAGGATGCACCAGTTTACCAGATAAGGTGATTGAGACAACCTCTAAACCAGAGGGTCTCGGAAAAATACAGAAACTACAGATGAAATAAACCAAGACTGCTGCATCGTGATTTGATACATAAAGAGTTTCCAGACTTGCCTTGGTGTTAATTTCTCCTTCGGGTGTTTCTGAGAGCTGAATTTGCCATGGCGACACACAGAGTCACAGGGTGAGTAAGTTTGCACACCCACTTGTCCTCCATCATCACTCTGCATGACCTCAAACATCAATCAAGCATAAAACATTAAATGTCAATCAAAGTAAAAACACTGCTGCGTCTCTGGGTTCAAACAAGGAAATAAAACCGATGAAGATTTTATGTTTTGGCACCAGTGTCTCCTCCTATTTTCTTATGTATTAATGCATCTATTTTTATGATAAGTGTGTGTGTGCGTCTGGTGCTGACCCATAGCTCTGAGGTCTTACTCCATCTGGAAAGCTCTGCGGGGCTTCTGCAGAGAAAAGCAACTCTTATCGATCGTGCATTTCTTGTTGAAGGTAGGTCAGAATAACCTTCGCACATCTCTTCAGCCTGGATTATCCTGCTGGTGCTTGATTTGCTCAGAAGAGTTATACTGAGGCCAAGGTCTTTTTTTCCAATTTGCTTTTTGTATCTATTCAACAAGGACTTCTACTTAAACTATAAATAGGCAGAAATATCCACCTAAACTGAACTCAGTATTTACTTTGTTCCAACTGTCTTTGACTCAAACGGTTTTAGTTAAAGAAGAAATGGAGAGAAATAGAATTGTTATATACATATATACCCACATCTGACAATACAATTTAACACATACATCATCAGAAGGCACACAAAAGAGCAACTAATATAAAAACCTCTGATGTGATACTGGATTTTTAGAGTAGCTCCAAAAGTCAGTCATTAAAATGTGCTATTTCAGAATGACAAAGACAGAGAATCAGAAGAAGACGTTCTTTCTGAAATCCAGCAGATTTGGCTGAAGTGTTTTTTGGTTGGTTGAATTCTTGGAGGCAGTGCAGGTGGGATGTCATTGTGAAGTCACCAAACTTCAAGTTCAAGTCCAGTCTCATGTCCCCAAGTCAAGTCCAAGCATTAGCCATCCTGCTTCCATGTTGAAGCTCATCCAGAAAATACTATTTGTTGGAGTTCTTCCAATGACCACTACGCCCTAGCTCCAAAACAGAGCAGAACCCTATTGACCTCCATGTTAAAAGTGCTAGTTTTGCATTAGAATTAAACGTATTTACAGCCTGGTACATTAGTTCTGCCGTTTAACTTCGACAGCTTTGCCCCACCTCTTTGCAACATGGTGCTGCACAGTTCAAGGAAAAATAGGCTTCAAAGACTCTGTACAAATCTGAGGGTCAAAAGACCTGATGGTTTGTCCAGTATTTACTTTCAGTGGTTGTCTAATTGAGATCATGTAGGCTAGTGTCGACTGGCACACTCTCTCTCTGCTCATGTTATAGAGTTAACTCCATTTTAACGTCAACAGGCTACAGCTACATCTGGAGGTCTGCGTAGTAGCAGCAGGTCAGCAGCCTGTGAAAGCAGACAATGAAAGCGATGACCGAGTTTTCTCAGTCACAACTCAGTGGTTTTCGAGTTTAAGTCTGACTATAAGTCTGGGCAGAGCTTGAAGCTCAGATATATCAAATCAAACTGTATTTATATAGCACTTTTTGTACAATAAAATGCAGCCGTACAAAGGGCAACGTTGAGAACAGAGTCGCTCTCTCACCCATCCGCCCACTTCCCCAAGACCCCCAAGATCAAAGATAAAAAGAAATAATAACATGGATGGTCAACACTATGACAGTATCACAACAAGCCATCTGCATTGAGAGGAAGTAAAAAAACACCACCGCTGTAGATGGACGTATGGAGCCCACCATGACCCAGAGGTGATCGAACCTTGGACCAGCGTTGCGCTGACCAGAAGCCAGTTCACCAGTTCTGTCTACATTTTCACACATCACAGCAGTTATATTCTGCAATGCCAAGACCAAAAGAAAGATACACATTTTTAGATTGAAGTAAAGAAAAACTGGCTGAGGAGATGTCACGTGCGTCTGAGTGTTGGATTAGAAGCTGTGACTCATGACTGAGATCCAAATACACCCGTCTGCTCAATGACCTACTTAGTTTAAATGAGGAGATTTAGTGCAGTGGACAAAAAGTATTTTCTGTCTTGCATCTGAAGATTTCTGTTCCATGACGATTGCTTGACAGCTGTGCAGATGTATCAAATACCGTGCTTGATGTCCAGTAAAGTCTTTTTTTGGGAGTGAGATGGGGGATAACTGTGTATCAAAGGAGTTGGAGGAGTATTGGTTGCATTTTGAATTCACATCTGTCCCTGTATGTAGTTGCTTGTTCTTCCCAAATGACAATTTGCACATATATGTTTTATTTTAAATCCTGAAACACAGTGTAAGCAAGTTAATTGAAGCAAAACTGGTTGTAGTCATCTTGTTGTTGAGGTTCAGGTGCAGGATCAAAGATCAGATAAGCCATACTTCATTATTTCTGTTTGTTTTCAGCTTTTGCCCTCCTACCAATAAAAAAGGATTTATCACATTAATCTTTCAAAAAGCCAAGTGATAGTTCCTTTTCTTTGGTCAGGTCAGGACAGTTCAAATCCCAATTCACAATAAAAGTCATCTCAAGATATTTTACACAAGAAAAATGCTAAATACACTTCAATCAAGGACAATACAGTCACAGTATATTTCAATCCACCCATCCATCCATCCACCCATCCATCCATCCATCCATCCATCCATCCATCATCTATACCCATTCCAGTGCAGGGTCACGGGGGTCTGCTGGAGCCTATCCCGGCTCTCTTCAGGCAAAAGGCAAGGGTACAGCCTGGACAGGTCACCAGTCCATCGCAGGTCCACATGTAGACAAACAACCATCCACGTTATCACTCATACCGAAGAGCAATTTTAGGAACACTAATTAACCTAGCGTGCACGTCTTTGGACTGCAGAAGGAAGCCAGAGTACCTGGAGAGAACCCACGCTAGCACAGGGAGAACATGCCAACTCCACACAAAAAGGCCCCTTTGGAGGTTTGGACCAGGAACCTTCTTGCTGTGAGGCAACCATGTTAACCACCAAGCCACCGTCATAAAAGCCCAGATTTCATTGTTTTTTTCTTATGTCCGTTCATGGAAAAAAAACAGCCTAGATATTTTTTCTTATGAATTGATGCAACAGATTGCACTTAATTTCCCCACTGTGCAATCCTCCATCCTCCTAATTAACAGTACCTCGAAAAATAAGCCATCTGCTTCAACTGGTTGGGGGTCTGAGATGACAGGAAGGAGAAAGCAACAAACAGAAAGATTAGTCCAGGACCTATGAGACTCAAAGGATAACAATGTTAATTGCAGTAAAGGTCACGCCTTCATTTCTCGCCGTCACCTCTAGAAGTACTTTCTTATTAACCAGAATCAGAGGACGTCAAAGTGGCTAGAGTCATTTAGAGAAATATATATGACTTCTTGTTGTTGACATCTCTCACGTAACTTTTGAGATTTTTCTTCTTATACAGTCTTTGGGTCTTTTCCCGCCTCATTAAACTGAAGCTTGAGAGTGGGCCATCATGGACCTTGTCACAGGTTTATTTAGTTGTCAATGCACCTGAATTGTGCAGCTTGGACACGTTCTCAGTGATAAACCTGGGGTCATTGGATATTTTGGGCCTTAGATCGTTAGACACCCTCACCTGGGTGACCCTGCCAGGGGGGATCAGTCCTCAGCTTGTGTCCAAGCAGAATGCTACGCCATGGATGACCCCTCTTGATCAGCCACCTTGAAGCTCTTTCTGCTGCTTTTAAGATTTCTGCTCCTGTAAACCTCTGATGCCCAGAAACCTGAACATCCGGTGCAGAGACTGCCCTGGAAATCCCCTGCAGCCCACCTCAGTAGGCTCACAGTGGGTACTCCAGCTGTTGTGTCTGCACAATCAAACATTTACTTACAGGCAGAAATAGGTGTGTAACAACCTGCTAAAATACACCAGAATGCAGGAAATTAATCTACTCACCCTAACCCTAACCCCCCGACACCCTGCCTCTGAGCCTCCCCCATGTTTCAAATGACACCAGTGAGTTTCTGTATTATCAATTCTACTACATCCTGGATAGTTGTTGTTTGCTGACATATTGCAGAATTTATTACTTTATTTATTATTTATAACTATATAGCAACTTGATACTATCATAGCCTTGGTCCACCCTCGTATGTTAAGTCTTTATTTTGCTATTATAATTCCCTTACGATTCTCCAAAAGCCACCATATTAGTGGTTGTTTTTTCAACATTTTCTTCCCAGGGAGCACACTCCCAGAACCCCCTAGTTAGTCTGGGCTTTAGCCCCAGATGTTCACAATGTCTGCCACTGCCCCGGCAACAACTATCCCGCTTCCGGATTGAATCTGTTTCAGGAAGTATGTTTTGTTGTAGTTCCTCCACTGACCAGTAGGCTCCAAAAACAGAGCAAATCCCTATTGACTCCCATATTAAAATGGTCAACTTTGCAGCAGAATTAAATTTATTTACAGCCTGGTACAATAATTGGTTTTGGTCTCTATATTTAGATTTTATATCCATCACAACTTTATGGGAGATAAGTTTTTTTGTACCACATCAGATAAATTTCTATTAAGCAATAAAAAATGAAAATAAATAGGCAATAAAAAATTATAAACAAACAAAACAAACAAAACAACAAAGCAATAAAGCTGAGCAACCAGATGTCCAGACATCATTTGACATGCTTGACAGCTAGCCATTGGCTCTGCCATTGGCTTTCACAGCTTTGCTCCGCCTCTTTGCAACAGTTGAAGGAAAACTGGGCTTCTAAAGCTCTTTGTAGAAGCCTACTGGTCATTCATGGTTTCTCCATCTGTGTCTACAGGTTTCTACCAGCTCAAAGTATTTGGCTTTCTTCTGAATGCTCAGGGGCTTCCTCAATACGGTCTTCCCAAGGGACTCTTAGTTCCAGCAGCACGACTTGCCTCAAAGTGTCAGATAAGCCCATGTCTGTCCTGAGTGACGTGTTGGCAATGTGTTCTTGAAACTTCAGCTGCCTACCGAGGTAGATCTTCAGCTGCTAGTCACAAGCTGTAGCTAAATGCCCAGATGTGACCATGCGCCCTGACTGACCTTATCAAAGGTTTTATTTTAGGTTTTAGTAAACATGACAAAGGAGTTTTATTACCTAAACCAAATCAAGTAGGTTTGTCCTAAGAGAATGACTGTGAGTAACACAAAAGTGAGAATAAATTGAATGCATTTGCAATACTAGTACAGTAAAAAGTTTTCTTCTTTTTTTTCTTTTTTCCTTTTTTTGCACTGCTATGGTTATATGTGGTTGGGAATCAGCAGTCAAATTCACAGAGAGCAAATCTGTGTGACCAGTCATTAGCTCTGCAACCCTGTGTCCACTGTGTCCAGGGAACTATTAACATCCAATATCTGTTCATCAAGCTAGTATTACGTGTTTATTATTCAAAGTCCATCCATCTATTTTCTATACCTACTTCCCTAATTTTTACTAATCTTAATATGTAAATTGACTATGTGCTAAAGCTTTCCAGTTTTGTTTCATTGGTCGGGTGTAGCAGATAGGAGAGATGGGCAGCAAACCCCAAAATCAACTGCAAGTATTTCAAGTGTCCTTTCTGAAAAAGAAGGCCAACATTACTGACAACATCTGGACCCGACGACTGCATTTAAGACACTCAGCAGAAGTCACAACTACGTAATAGAAGTGACTTTTAAACAACACAGAGAAGGAGGAACTGAACCCACTGGTGGACCCTTGGTAAGTCATGTTCCTTCCCAGTGGAAGCTGAACTCCCACGAGGAGCTGTCTCATGACACTCATTCTATTCATGGCTTTTCTAAACACAACTTCTCAGCATAACCAAGTGGTTGAAGGAGCCCGGTTTGGTGACCTGGAGATTCAAGCTCTTCTTTTTGCAGATGGTGTGGTCCTGTTTGGGGTGGTGGAGGTCAGTGAGTTCAGTAGAGCTTGTTGATAAGTCAAGGAAGAACGCAAGCAGGGCTTGTGAAGACTGTAGAGCAGAGCCAAAAGGCATTTATGTCCTATTCTCCCCTCTGCTCAGGAGATGTGAGTAATTATTGAAAGAATGAGATCACGGATACGGGCAGGTAAAATTAGTTTTCTCAGCAGGGCTGCCAGAATCTCCCTGAGAAATATGGTGAGAAGTTCTGTCTTCAGGAGAAGTCAGCTGAGCTGCTTTGAGTGTCTGGTTTAGATGCCTCCTGGACATTTCATTGGAGAGGTGTGTTTTAGGCATGTCCAACCTGGAGGAGTCAAGGTCAACATTAATAATTTATTGCAATTTACTGCAAGTTACTGCAAGTTCTTCAAGTGGGCTCACCACCTGCATGAAGGGTCATAAGGGGTCGGTGCATTGTGTTTTGGGTGGCAGTCGGGGGCG
>JBAMYA010015494.1:0-17168 GCA_037176975.1 Arrhamphus sclerolepis | reverse complement strand
TTGTAATGAATCCAGAATGTATGACATTTCATGTTTTTTAATTGCATTACAGGAAATAAAGAACTTTATCACAATATCCTAATTTTCTGAGACAGTCCTGTATTTGTAGCACAGTGTTTAACACTCCTTCAAAAACAGTTTGAAGGAACAGAGAACTACAAGGGTACAACACTGCAACAAAACACATAATTTATTCTCTGAAGAGAAGTTTCACTTTCTATCCTTTGATATTTTCCCTGTGCTCAGCAGTGCATCTTTCTGGTTAAATAAAGGCTTCCATTGCTGCAGTGTACTGCTCCTCCAAACTGAAATATTGCTGACTTGTCAGGTTTTGATGTGCTTGTGTTTGAGCTCATATCCCTTTTCACAAACAGGTGGTTATTTTAATGGGACATCATTATAGAACATCATCTTCTTAGACAATTACAGATTACTCAGAGCTAGTTAGGCACCTACCTACCATGGAGTGAATAATCAGTTAATGTACAAAATAAACTCCTTTCCTAGTCATACCAGCTGGTGTTACTTTGACCCACTAAATGTAGCAAGTCGTTAACTAGCAGACTGGATTAGCTGGTGCTAAGTAATTAATCACATTGTTCTCACCAAAGATTACAATGTCTAAGCTTAAATACCCACTTCTCTACCAGATCCCTGTACTGTGACTCCTACCCATCTGTCAGTGAGCCGCAACCTAACATGCAAACTAATATTCATTTTTTTGGACTGTGGGAGGAAGCCAGAGTACCCAGAGAATAAGAATTTTGGCTTTAGGTGAAAATAAATAAAAATAATATCTTAAAGCATTGATGTAGATCTGCTGCAGTTTCTTTGACAGTCTCCATTAGTGGGTGGAAACTGGCTCTGATCACTGCATCTTGTTGGTCTTCAGTGGGCTGAAATGTGATGAGCTATGAAGGGTGCTGCCTGCTGGGTGATTGATACATGTTATCAGGCTAGAAAGAAGGAAATTGCTGTTGTCCATCTCATTAGCTCTCATTGATCCACCTCAAGGCTACAGGGAGTAAGGTGGGGAGGTAGAGATTGTGTAAGAGGAAGCAGCAGATGTTGTTGCTATGCTGGGTGCAGGTAAAAGGCACGCAGCTCAGGGCTTTTCATTACCCTCCTACTCCAACCACAGCTCAGCATGGAGAGTCTCTTCGAAAGGAGATGCTACAAAAATGCTTTGGCAATTGACTCGAGCAGGCGTAAAATGCAGCACATTATTAGCTGGTCCATTTAGGCAATGAGTCAGCCATTCTGCTTTTTTATGAGCAAGAGAGAGATTTCCACACAGTTCACAGAATTTGCTTTGAGTCAAGTTGGATTTCTCTGGAAGACAAGCTTTAAGTTAGAAATGATCAGTGATGGAAACAAACTAAAAAAGTGAGAAACAAAGTTTTCATCAAAACAAAGTATACCTAAACCCATAAACTGATTTTGAATGGGTTCACTGAAATGTTTCACAATCTTTTTATGCTGCAGTCATCGATAAAACTGTCATTTTTAGTCACCAATGTTTATAGCACACAAAGAAACTCAAATCACCGCCAAGAAGCACAGCAGTTTTACTATAGACCAAGCGACAAGCATCCCACTTCTGGAATGAAGTCATATCAGGAAGTACGTTTTGTTGCAGTACCTCCACTGACCACTAGGTGCTGGCTCCAAAACAGAGCAAATTCTCATCAACTCCCATGTTAAAAGTGCCAACTTTGCAGCAGAATTAAACAAATTTACAGCCTGGTAGAAAAATCAGTTTTGATCTCTGTAGTTAGATTTTACATCCATGACAATTATATGGACATGAATTTTTTTTGTTCCACATGAGATAAATTGATAACTACACTCACTGGACATGCTTGAATGAGAGCTAACCATTGGCTCTGCTGTTGGCTTTGACAGCTTTGTCCTGCCTGTTTGCAACATGGCGCCGTGCGGTTTGAAGAAACTGGGCTTTAAAGGCTCTCTGAACAAATCTATGGGCCACCTGACGGGATAGTTCGTTCATTTATATATGTCTATGCTCTCGACTGATGTACATGCAGATATTATTATTGTATAAGTGTGAGAGAGGGGGGGAGAAGCAACTGTTAGTAGAAGAAAAGAAGTTCTGCAGACAGTTCTGGAGTAGTAGATTTCAATAGTTTGATAGTAAAAAATAAAGATTTGCTAGTGGGTTGCAGAATGCAGCACATTTGGGCAGCCTGTAATATAGCTGAGCAACCCACCCACATATTGACATTGTGTGAAAATTCCTGGTAATGTATTCACTTTCTGTGGGTTTCAGAAACACAGCACTCACCAGCCGCTGGTTGCCAGTAGGTTCAGGTGGCAGAGGTGAGCATATGCTTGGTGGGGAAGCTGCCAGCTTGCAGCCCTGGCTAATGGCTGGCAGACGTGTTTCGACTGGCTTTTCCACCTAGGTTGAGCTAACTTCTCCTGGTCTCTGGTGCTACCTTCTCATTGAGTAATTAATTAATTGGGGGTGGGGGGCAGTAGCTGTGTCTGTTGATGATTGGCCTGGGAACTGAACGGCAGCCAGTTTAAGATCTGCCCAGACAGCTATATATGGATCTTTGACTGGAAGCTGGAGAGGAACCAGTTCACCTCCTGAGCCTTGCTGAGGTGCCGCTGAACAAGGTGCAAAGTAAAAAAATAAGTCAGGACTTGTTCTTCCAATCTTTTCTTGGATGTGTGACCTTGTTTTTTTTTTTAGGCACTCAGCATATTCAAAGCAGACTGCTCATGATATCTTACAACACATTTAAGAAATTCAAGAAATAAATAAATACAGGAACCTGGTTGATTTGCATCTAAACATAATGGAATCCCAATTGATATCACTTTAAATTATCTGTACGGGACGGTGTCCTTAAAAATCTCTACTTTCTTGTAGTTTTGTTTGGAACATTTTGCGGCTTTTATTTCCTGAGGTCTACAAATATGAGTTTTTCTATGGCTGATGCTGATTATTAAAAAGCAATCAATGCCAATAATCACTAAACATCTAATATTCTCTATCCCTATTTTCACACACACGCTATATTATATGTAGACATTATGGTATATTAAATGCTTGCTGGATTCTACCCATTAAGCTAACTGCTGGGGGACTACAGTCTGTTACGAACGCTCTCCACTGCCTCAACTCTTCAGGAGGAGATGGGGAGCCAGTGAGGGAGACCTATATCTTCTCATCCTTACCCCATCTTATCATTCTCCACCCACACATTCCTCCCAAAGCGCCTATGTTGAACAGCAGAGGCAATATTTTGTGACAGAATCTCTCAGACTATTAGGCACCCGGAGGCACCTCCGGGAGTCACCTCTCTCCTTCTATCTCTCTTGTTTGACTCTCCTCCTCTCACTGTCTCCCTCTCAAACCCCTTTTCCCTGGCAACACAGCTGTTATCTGTGGGAGATGAACACTCACACTCTCTCAGAGACGCACACACGTAGACAAGAATTCCCTCATGCACATCCAACCTTCAGCAGCACACACACACACCCAGACAGACCAAATCATTCAACCCGCTCTAAACACACACACAAACGCAGACACACACTGTCTCTGAGAACAGTAAACTTGCCTTTTCTTTACTCTACAGCTTTTCATTGCAGCAGCGTCAACGCAAGGTATCTGATGAAAAAATGCACATGCAGAGAAAAGCAGTCAGAAAGCAAGAATAATTTAAATCATTTTTCTTTTGGGGACTAATGGAATATTATTGGACTGAAATGAATGAATTTAGTTTATTTCTTGTTTATTTGATTGTTTCAGAAGTGAGAATACTAATAACGATAATATAAGATGCTAGTGACCAATGTTAAAAGAAATACAAATAAAAACGAAGTCAAATAATCTCACTTATCTGAAATCTGAGCATCTGTACAAGTGCAGTCGTGTTTTGTTTGTGTCTTATCGGCTTTGATCACAGAAATATGAGTACGTTAGTCCCAGCTCCTCTGTAGCTTATGGAGAAGTTGTGTTCATCATCATGTTCGTTTGCAGTCTGCTTGATTACCAAGGTTCTGCCACGTGCAGTGGTTCTGACGCTAGTGTTTCAGACAAGAGTAGAAACAGACTTTATAAACTCTTCACGTAGCATCCTGTTGCCCCAGACTATGTGTGAATGTTATGACCCTTAACCAAAGATGTTTTTCTGATCAAAAACACAGGAAACAATAATATAAACGCCTTGAGAAAACATAACTGAAATACGCCAGAAAAACTGGCAATATTATTTAAAAAAACTGGATGTGTTCAACTTTGGCTTTGATTAGCTTTGATTATGACGTTGTGTACGAGGTGATGCAATAGTTATGTTCAGCATATTCAAAAGTCAAAAATATTGATTGTTATTTTTTTTCCTCAAAAAATGTAATTTAAATCACATGCAGAGGTTTCAAAGTGATTCCAGTCACTCAACTATGCGGTTTTGCTTCATTTTTCAACGTGGCACAAACAACCATGTTGACCAAAGCAACAGAAAAAAGAAACTGTTCTCCCAGTTATTCATCCATGGTTTTGGCATGGTGGACAGTTGACGTGACGTCCATGACAGTGCAAGGATGGTTGCTGAAATAAAGCAGTGACGGTAACCTGCTCCATCTCTGGTGCTTCTGTGTAACTTGAAGAAAATGTGCACTGCGGTTGACCGTCAGTGACTGCAGCAAAGCCAGCTCACCATCCTCCATGCTGGTTAGTCTCAGCTGGTTCAGGGTGCTTCCATAACTGTTTTCTGACTGCTTGAATATCCAGAGGCTCTTAAGTGATTGGTTGGATTTCTGTAAACTTTCTGAGGACCAGGAGTGTCTGATAAACGTGAACAAACCCTGTCACAGGTTGTGAACTGAACACAGGGCTCAAAACCAAGCTCTGATGAACCTTTGAGAGATATCTTTTGTTGGAAATGTAAGTAAAGTCCAAGAATCGTTCCATGTTTGAGCCAGAATTGGATTTGAAGCATGAACCACAACAACAAAGATTATAAGCCAACACCTCTGGTTGGGAAAGTTGCAAAAGTAGTTTAACTAACGATGGAAAATGCTGTATCCTCACAATCAAATACTGATGTATTCTAAGGCATTTTGGAAACAAAAGCAAAGCAGTTTGTAAAAAAGCAGATGCTGATCACTTCCCTGGTGCGCCGTCTTACACTTTCACTTAAAAAAAAATGGTCCGTATGCTGTATATGGCTATTTCCTTTCCTCCAGAAGCTGTCCTCCTCATGGATGTGCAGAGTATCATCAGTTGTTTTAAGGCAGCATCATTTCTTGTATGTGACAACATCAACTGATAACTCAGCATCTTAGACAAATCAAGCTCTAGCAAAAAAATAATGACGTTTTGGCTTTCTCTTACCGTTCTTGACAACTTTGACATTCTATAACTGTCTGCTCACAGCGGTAAAAACAGCAAAATGGAAGTCCATGGCACCTCATTTCATCTACTTCAGACAATGTGAAGAATTTTCCATTTTCTGTCAGTGTAACCTACCAAGTTAAAAGTTCTATGAGCTTTCTGACACAGTGTCAACCTTAGAAATAAACACCGGCTATTACACTGCTGGAGCTCTGCTATTAAACTTAGAAAACAAGATTGTAGAAGAAGGCTTTCAGTCGTTTGACAGCAGTTTCCATGAAATACTTTGAACAAACAGCTGCTTTTGTTTCAGAAATTAAACTAAGGATGCTTTTAAAAAATTAGACCACTGAAAGGAATCAGTTTATGAATTACCTTCATATCATATGTGTCTTTAGAATAGCATGTAGCTTTAATAAGAAACCTATAATCTTTGCTAATGTGGACTACAAGGACTGAAGAAGACAAAATTGAATTACAAACACATTGGCAGGAGATTTGGTTCAATACAAATCATATCCCAATACAAAAAAAATATATATATATGAAAATCCTATTTCACTTGGTAAATATAAAGTGGGATCGTACCCTTAATGAGTAAAGAACACAGCAATGTTATCTAGTCGGTAGGACATGGCCACATGGGACAAAAATATAAATTTACTATCAATTTCCTCAAAGAACATGGAAAGAGAAAAGAAATGAGACTAAACACAGCCAAAATGGTGCATCACTCCCTGTGGTAGCTGCAAAGAGGCAACTTCAAGGCAACATGATGCCAATAAATCAACAGCATCTGGAGCGGAGAATGAAATCGCAGAAGGCTACCTCTCATTTTACTGACAGTCATCATTGCACTGGAGAACCAGACAACAGGTTGTGGATTATAGCTTTAATGAAGCATTAATATGATTCCACCACCTCCGGCTCCTGCTGTTGTTCACTGAAAAGGAGAAAGGAAGGTAAGAAGGATGGAAGAGGATGGAGGGAGAGAGAGAGAGAAAGAAAAGGAACACAAAAGCATTGTAGCTCTTGAGGAGAGAGCGTGAAAAGATACTTGCAGTCGAGCAGACTCTGGAGGTTTAAATGATTGTCGTGGGGCCAGCGTCTGCTGTACTCATATTAAACAACAGCTTGTCTGCAGAAATAAGCTCCAGGGCTATTGGTTTACTCTCCATCTCCTTCCCTCACTTCTTATTCTACCCCATTTGTTGTATGTCACCATTTGTGTGTGTGTAGGTGTGTGCGCAAGTGTGTGTTTTCCGTGGACAAATATCTGTGGATGTGTGTGTTAACAAGTACGTGTATTTATTCCTGAATTGTGTTTCTTGTGCAATTTACGGTCACAGACAATGTGTATAAAGAGTTGGAAGTGTCTGTTTTCCTGCTTGTGTGTGTTTGTGTGTGAGCGTGGGTGTGCACATGCTGCAGTGTATTTTCTGGGAGTTTTTTTTCTTTTTTTTTCCAAATGCACACAGTGACTCCCATGTGCCTGACTATTGATTTAGAAATGACCGGCCTGCTCACTCACACCATCTGCTCTGTTAACGAAGAACGACAGACAGGGGGAGAGAGGGAGAGATAATCTCCCAGTATCTTCCTCTGCTCTCTACAGTACTAGCGCAATGAAAAAAAAAAAAGAAAAAGAAACACTGTTGAAAGAAAGGAAACAAAACCAGGTTTGATCTTGGGTGGACGTTCATGAACACAAGCACCAGTATTCTGATGGAGAGCTTGTCGGCTGATCGTCAGGATCATTTGTGTTCAGATGTTGAGAATATTTGGTTTTGGGAAAACTAAACAACCACACTGAACGTGCAAAAATATACCTGGAAGTATAAGATAACCCAACTCACCCTTCACCCTTCCATCTACTTTCGATAAAGGTTCCTGATCATCTTTAAATTTTACAAGCGAACCAGCATAATTGGAACAATTTAATCCATCATTTTAACATTAACATTTAAGTTGTTTTCTTTTGAGACAGATCTGTGAACACATTAAAAAAAAAAAAAGATCATTTAACACACTTGAAAGCTTAGAAACATCAATGTTTGGTAGCTTCTCTAAACGAGTCAAAAGCAGCATAAAAATAAAATGATATAAAAAATTATATCATAGTGATGTAATCAACACGTTGGTGTTTGGTCGTGTTCACACCTGCAGGTTCAATTGCAGCAAACTGGTGCGGTTGCCCTGTTGGTGTAGTTTACTGGAATATGTGTGAGCGCTGCCGCCATCCATTAGTGCACGCCAGACAAGCGAACCAAGAACGTCCAAACTGATCATGAAAGAGAGCAGGAATAAAGATAGAAAAATCCAGACTACAACCAGGTTGTGATCTTTTCCGCTTTGATGTGAACACAATGAAAACTGGGTTTCTTATCAGTGAACCACAGTTAAAGTATCGTTTAATGTTGCACTTCTGCATACCAGGAGGAAATGAGGGGGGGTCCTCTGCATCGGGGGGGCTGTTGGCTCCAGTTGCTGCAGCACTTTCTGAGGGTCTGCGCTCTGCGTCTGGTGGTGGGGTCCATATATACATCGAACAGCGATGGTGTTGGGTACTCTGCTCTGCCTGAGGCAGGGTCGCGGCCCCCCCATCTGGCAGCCAGACTCCCCTGATGCAGATGACTCCCTGTGATACTGAGATAGCGTTCCCTTTCTGGTTCTTCCATGTGCAGCCATGTTGTCTATGTTAGTACTCATTCATTTTACTATTATTACTCATGTATACTATATGTGCATGCATATACATGCATGTGTGTGTACAGGTAGCCTGCATGTGATTGGCCTGCATCACAGAATGGTTCGTTATTGTGCCAATCAAGATGAGAGCTCTCGCCCACTACAGTGAAGCACAAGTGTGCGTACAAAAGAGTTTTGTACCTTAACAGCTAACAGCTCTGACTGATGCTAAATTTCAGGTTCAGCGTGCTGAATTTACCAGAACAAAAAAAACTATATACACACACACATATTATATACACATCTTTATATATATATTGAAAGCTCAGTGTGAATTTTTTTGTAGCGATCAGACCTGCACTTTCATTGCTCAAGTTTCTGTGGTCACCAATGCTCGTGGTGACCATTAGAGAGGTGGAACTTAATTCTCAACACCATGGTAACGTGGTACCATGGTAACACTGGCTATCTGACACATGTAACCTACTCCTATCCTGACTACAAAATGTAAAATAACTTACAGTATCAATATATTGATACCAAAGCTGGATCATATCTTGACTTTGACTTAATTTGAATCAAGTTTTTTTTTTTCATTGATAAATTAAATAAGGTAATACCATGTACATCGCTATAGACGAATGCTGTGTTATATAACCTCTAACTTCAGTGAAAGACTGGAAGTGTGTGCATTTCTCATCTCCTTTGCCTCCACCTCTCCATTTGTGTCTGGGAGCAAACTGGGTGCTCTGCAGACTCCTCATTATCGACAACTTACCAACTTCTTGCACAAACTGTAGCAGCTTTCCATTGACGAGGCTGAGCAGAGGAGTCAGTCTTCCCCCGTTTACACCTGTTTCCCCTGCATATTCATCTGATCTCTCTGCTGTGAGCTGTGTGTGTTTACATGTAAATGCAGGCGAAATCAAAGCAGAGTTTGTCATCTGCTGCCCTCACAAGGCTTTGCTGAGCACAGCTGGACAGCTGACTAGAAATCTGAAGCAACAAAAACCCTGAAAAAATGTCAAGCACGGAATACAGCGAGTGAAGTTTACCTTTTGTACACTGAAAGATTTACTGGAATAACATCAAATAATACACATGGTACAGCAGTTGCCAGGATTTTTGCATGTTTAAATAAGTTCTGCAATTGTCAATATGGTGGAAACTAATCATCGCTAACAACACATGCACTTGCTGACAAATGTTGTCCAAGTAATGAGGTTAATTAGAAACAGGTCAGACATTACTGGATATAACAGGAGAATCTTAGAAACGGTGAGTCTCTTAGATGCAAAAGCAGGCAGAAGTTCACCAATCTGCAAAACTGTGACTACAAATTTGGAAGCAATTTCAGAGTAAATGTTCTGCAGCATAAAATTGTGAAAGTTAATATCTTATCATCTATGGTACATAAAGCCATTCAAAGACGCAAAGAGATCTCTGAGTGCATGAGACAGATGCCAGTGATCTTCACGCCTTCAGGCAGCACAGGATTAAAACCAGGAGCGCTTCTGTAAATCACTGTCACTGAGCCATCCTCAAATGCAGGTGGAAGCTGTGTCAAAAAAGACGTTATAATTGTGAACATGATCAAGTAACAACCCATCTGCTGTAGGTCAAAAGCACATTTAAAAAGGGACTGAGGTGAAGTGGGAACCGTGGTCGTGGAAAATCAAACTGTACACCATGTTCTCTGGAAGAGAAGCGAAAACGATTTATCTGCCTCGTTATCGGTGCTGCGATGAAAAAAGCATGCATCTCTGATGTAATAGAGTTAAATAAGTGTCAGTATAATGGGCAGCTCGTGCATCTGGACAATGTCTTTTTCAGCCAAGGATTTGCATCTTTCAGCAAGATACTGCTAAACTGCATACAAGCTTGGATTCACTGCAGGGGAGTCCAGATGCTGAACTGACCTGCTGCTAGTCCAGACCTGTCACCAGCTGAAAACACTTGGCTCACATGAAATATTATATCAGACAAGAACGAGGTAAAGACATCATAATCAAAAGGTGGTACATGCACCTTAAGGGTCCATACTCATTCTAAGTTTAAGATTTACTGTTATCCTTTTCTTCTTTGCTCTTTTGGTTTAAAGAGACAACCAAATAATACTACAGCACTGCAAACAGGCGGCTTTTCACATTTCAGGCCTCATCAAAGAGCAGCCAGTCTCAGAATGATATAGAAAGAATAGTCCATGCATTTGTTACTTTCAGAATATCAGTAGGCTGATGCAAAATGACTCGACAGCCTCGAGCTGATCCAAAATACCACAGTGAAGAGTCCTGATGAGGATTAGCAGGAAGGATTTTAAGTTCCTCATCTTGCCTGTAAAGCTCTTGAGGGTCTAACTCCTTCTGGTCTAAAAGAATTCATGGGTCCATGTTATTCCAACAGAGCTCTTGGCTGTCAGACTGCAGGCTCACTTGTGGTTCCCAGAGTTCTCAACAGCAGAACTGGAGACACACTCGTCAGTTATCAGGCTCCTGTCTTGTGGAACCAGCTCCTGGTTTTCAGGCACCATCTTTTCCTTTAAGATCAGACTCAAAATGTTTCTTTTTTCTTTCTTTTTTTATACAGCTTACAGTTAAGTGTGGCTCAAGTGACCCTGAACCACCTCTTTAGTGATGCTGCTGTAGGCCGAAATCGCTGATCGACTCTTCCCATGATGCACCTTCCTCTCTCAGCTTTCTTTGCTCTTTATGTATGTATATATTATTATTACTGTATGTGGTCTGTTAGTTTCCTTAGCTAGGATGTTTTTTATGAATTACAAGGGGATTGTTTGGTAATGCATTTGCATAATAATTTCTCTGAATTATTCTGTATTTAATTGGACCAAATTGAACCTTTTAACTTTATCTATAAGTGCCTCGAGATTAATTCTGTTGTGAGCTGATTTAAGGTTGAAAAATACTCTGTATTAGTTACCTCTCTGCTCCTAATGTCTTCAAGCCTGTCTGATGCTCAGAGCATACCTGCTCATAGCCAGAAAGCTCTCTCTGCTCTCCTTTTTTTGAAAGACATTTCATTTTTATTATGCAAATGTGTAATGTGAATTTAATCCATAATGATATATATAATTTTGTTAAGGGAGCAGCAAGCAGAATTACAAAACTACACCCGCACCCCAAAAAAAAAATCATTTAAAAAAAGGAAAGAAAGGAGAAATGGAAGGAGAGGAACGCTGACTGACTGCCTCCGTTCTCTGCTGGCGCACCCTTTGTTTTGAATCTTTTCCACTGATGATGGAGTGTATTCTACTGTTGCTCAGAGCATCAGTGTAATCCTGCCTGTAAACTGTTCAACATTAATTATTCATGTCAGGTGCTGCTGCTGTACGGCCCCTTTGGTCCATATTAGAGAAGGATCCACATCTGGCAACACTATTATTTAGATGATAAAGGGAGGAGGAGGGGGGTTATCAACAGGTTAGCGAAGTGTGTTGAATCCCCTTTGACAGACGGTGTTGAATATTGCCCACATCGCTCTATGTTAGCTGTTAAAAACTGAATGTGTGCTCGATGTAATATTCATGCAGTGGAGCCTGTTCAGGATCAGCAGGACAGACTATGATATGCTTCAGATTTTTTCCCCCCTTCACTGTCACAGTGCGTGAAAGCACCAGCATGATGAAAGATATACTAAAGCTACAGGCGCCATGTTGCATGCTAATGTTCGGACACACACGTTCAAAGAAAGGACAAAAATGTAGCCTGGACTGTGAGCAACACACTAAAAGAAACCCATAAAGCAGCGTGTGTGTTGTTTGTGTCTTCTTCCCGTCTTTCTTTTCCCCTCAGTCTTCTCGTTCGCTTCCTCCCCCCGTCCCGCAGTGGATGTCTGCAGCTTGTTATCCGAAGGCGTGAGGGGGAGTGTGACAGTGTGATAATCCGTGCCGATGTGTGCCGTTGACCCTGTGATGTGCTGCAAGACCTGCTTGATTCTGCGTGTACATGTGTGTCGTTGTGTGAAAGTGTGGGTCTTCAGCGCTTCTAACGCACCCCCTCTTTGCTTGGATGTTTGTTCATTGTGCGTGTGCGTACATGAGGGTGCATTCTGATGTACGGCTGCATCCAGATGCTTCTTTTTTCTGGTGGCTTATCAGGCGCGCGGGGCGATGCACATGTCGCTTCAATTAGCCAGGATGTGAAGACTGGTCGCTGTCTGATGTCCAGTAGAAGCAGCAGGAGACTTTTCAGAGGCCGGATTCACATTTGGCACAGTTCTGATGAGGAGATCTCGCTGTAGTTTTTTATTTTTTAGCATTTGGTTCAGTCAACCACAGAGAAAGAAGAGGACCCCACTCCAGTCAGTAAAACATTTCAGCTCACTGACACAGCAGTCTGATGTCACATCTGTGTGGATGATGATCATGTTCCTATTGATGGAATAACGTCCCACCAGTATTCATGTATCTTAGCTAGGACGTTAGTGGTGGGAGTCTGAAATTTTAGTCAAAAACATTCCAATTTTTCTTTTTTTTTTTTAAAAAGAGAAAAAAAGTATGATATAGTGTATAAATCAGCATCCTCCTGCCATCAGTAGCAATCAATAACAAGTAAGAATTGGAAGTTTTTAAGCATCTTAACAAGTGTGTTTCTGACTTTTTTTTTTTATATCTATCTCTGAATAAAAGTGATGGAACTGTTTTAAAACACGAATATCAACATTCATGAAAAAGTTGATTAAACATTATGAATATTAAAATATAGATATAAATGTGTTACCTGTAATCATTTACTAGAAAAATAACTAGGACACTTTGAGACACTTTTTCTTTGAAGGAGCATCTGTATACTTTTCATATATTGTCATTTATTATCTGTTTTTAGAGCAGCCTTCAGTATTCGATGCATGCAGGATCTTCCTCCCAGACCTCCTCCCTTGGTTCCTGCATATATGAGGGTCTGATTCCCTCATCTGATAGCTGGAATTACATATGCATGTTCTCCTGGTGCCTGCGTGGATTTTCTCCAGGTTTTCTTCAAAGGAAAGTCCACATGCATGATAATCCTATATTCTAAATTGCAGGTGCGTCTCACTTTGTTAGTCCCGCGGTGGACTAACGACCTACGCCGCCTTTCACCCAATGTCTTTTCAGACACATGAATTTATAGAAAGCTCCACAAAAGCCCAACAAATGTTAGTATTTCATGTGTCAAGTGCTGTTTATGTAAATACTTGGTTGCCGACGTTTTATAAACTGTGGATTCTGGAGTTTACATCACGGTTGACAGTTAGATTTCACCCATCTCATTCATCCCAGTCGATCCAAAAGAAGAGGCCACAGCACCCAGTGGTGCTTTGAGATTTCTCCTACATGTTCCTTTTTATAAAGAACTAAATAATAATAACAATAATAATTATTTAAAAAAAAAAAGTGAAAACCCATTATGGTACTTAATGATGCATGTGAACATGTTTGTCATCAAAAAGCAAAGATGCAGGACAAGAAAAATAAATGGAATAAACCAGAAGGGTTAATCTTTGTTAATTTTCTTCATGTGGTCCCTTCAGCCAACAGCTTTTGGGTTTGAATGGTTCAGTCACTTACATTCAACTGAAAACTTAAACTCATGATGGTTCTTACATTTCTGTTGATTCTTTTTGGTTCTGTCGATAAAAACTGAACACGCTCGGTGACAGTTTGAGCTCGTCTTCATTAGTTTCCTGAACGTTTGACTGATGTCCACAGCAATAACCTGACAGGAGAAATTATTTTGCATGTCCTTTAAATTATATAGCAGCATTTAAATTGTAATTATTTATTTATTTTTATGATTCAGACATGAATCACTTTTATATGCTTTTTCTCGGAGCAGAACTGCAACAAATGTGTTTTGCACTTTTGTCCAATTTAATATTTTGTTTTTTTGGTTAGCCTTACTTCACCTGTTTAACCACAACACCAAATGATAAATCTTTTTAAAAATTGCATTCCGCTTTTTACAAATTAATTTTCAACTTTACGCTCTTCAGTGTGACATTTTAATTAGGTTGGAATGGTCGGCTTTACATTTGAGATAATTAAAACAATGCAGACACACAAATGTCCTCACACAGAACACACAAGGAGCCAACCAAACAGGGGGAATCTGGTTATGGTTATTATTGTCATGGAAACCAGCTGATTGCAAGTATAAAGCAACAACCCCCCCCAGCCGGGTTTTTTCCCCTGGGCTGCAGGGAAAAATCGGACAAAAGTAAAGGTATTACTGTGCTGGACTGGTTCCATGCTCTCCCTCCCCCTTCACACACACACACACACACACACACACAGGGCGGGTGGAGATTTACATTCAGTCTCACACACACACAGAGAAACACACATTATCCGCTCTTTCAGGCTCTGTAGTGAATATACAGCCAGAGCTCCCTCTTCTGGTGGCAAGTGTCTCTGCAGTTACCAAACCCCATTTCATCACATCATCATCATCATCATCATCATCATCATCAGTGTCAGACAACATGTTGAACCAACTGTCAAACAACCAAAACCTGAGACTTTTCTGTTATAAATGTTGCAAAGTTCCTCAAAGATCCTGTTGATAGCAGATAGTGTTCTCCACCAGGTAAAGGACTCTGTGATCATCTCTTTTATTTTTCTTCTGTGGTATCTGGGGCCTTTTGGTGTCATTGAGCTCACCAGACATTTCTTTCTTTGCAAAACTGTTGATTTGGCCACTCCAAAAGCTTTGGCATTTCTCTCATAGATTTTCTTTTTCTTTTTAGCTTGCTGATGGTTTTACTGTCAAAATGTTTCATTCAGACTGTTTGGAATCTCATTGCACCATAAAATGTATTTTGCACTTCAGTCAATGACCAGAATTCAAAGAGAGAGTTACTTCTCTGGGCCAGAGCCAGCAGATTTTGATGTCCATTCCTTGTTAGTTCCTCATCTTTAGCTCCATGTCCTCCAGCTCGACACAAATGTGACGAAACGATGGCAGTCACGACAGTTGGGTTGCTTCTGAAGTAAGGAAGTTTGTATTTAATAACCCAGTTTAGTTTAGTGAGTGCCAGAGCAGCACCAGTTTCCACACACCAGACTGGTGCTTTTCTTTTGACAACTGGCTGTCAAAACTGGACAAGTATTAGAATTTCTTTCTAGAAAAGGCCGACTGGAAGCCAAAATCAGCATTAGTCTGGTGTTTCACGTGTGCATTTTTCCAGGTTTACACTTAAACACTTCATCTCATTGGGATCCAAAAACAAGACTCACTGACATAATATTCAACTTTAGTATATTTATATGTTAAAAAGTCAAGTTGGAAACTAAAAAGGGATAAATTTTCTCTTCTGAAGTGTTGGAAACACAACTCTGTGTGTATGTAAAGCTTATTCCTTTAGAGAAACAAAATCCAGAGTCACCATGCTTTATGCCTGCTTGAGACAAATTTGCAGCTAGAATTTAAAATACCACATCTTTTGATTTGAAGAATGCACGTCTGTTTGTACCTGCACGTCTTTGACAGCTGCCACATTCTTTGTAAATTAAGATCAGTCCCCCACAGGAGGAACCTCATACATGTTACAGATGGTAAAAAAGAATAAACATCTACTCAACACAGTAGAAAATAAAAGAAACTCACACAATAGTAACATCCTAAAGATTGGATTTGATCATTTCATGAGCATCGCAGATATTACCCATGATGTTGATGTTCACATGATAGAATCTTATCTTCGCAGCCTATTTCTTAATGAAATTTGAATATCTTTGTTCTTCGTCTTCAGATTCACTGATCCACAAACTGCTCTCTTCTGGATTCAGCATGATGCCTTCCCAGTCTGACTGAAACCTCTTAAATTTGACTATTTATTTCAGTATCAACTTTGTAGTATTACGAGCTGATTACTAAAAAAAACTAAAACCCATCTTCTTACTTGAGAGTTAAAGTCCAGATGCTCACAGTGGGGAACATTTGATTTCTGCTGAATTATAATTTCTGAATGTGCTTAAAATATTAAAGGGATGGAGAAGAAGGTGATGATTGGAATAAAAAGGTCCTATTGCATTTCTAAAAATGTGCCATTTCTGACTGGAGAATCATGGACATGCTCAAAACTACTGCACAGGAGTCTGGGTTCACTGACAAACATGGCTAATCTCTCATATGTTCGTACTGTGTGCACACCTGAGGATGACAGTATCTCCTGCCTTTGTTAGAGTCTGGTCAGTGAATCAAGCAGGATGAAGGAGTTGTTAATTAAATGTAATCACGCTGGATGCTCATGGCTAAATGCCATTCATAAGCATCCGCCTCTAATCCTGCAAAGTTGTTAAACAACAGACACGGCTAAACCCGAGCTGTATCACAGACTGCGCGTACGCTTCACTTTGAGCCCTGAGTTGTACATCCCAGATCTTGAGCAGATGCTCACATATCCAGAGAGGCTTAGACTGGGGAGAATGAAGATTTTTATTGCACATGGCAGCTGAAGAGAAATCATAGATAAAGATTCCAGTTGGACAGAGATGAAGGACGATGCTAAAAGGAATTGTGTGGAGAAAGAAGATGAAGAAGAAGAAAAAGCTGAACAGTGTCATTCAATTCAACTGAATATTGAAATATAATTTAGAAACCTCTGGACAAAGATAATGTCACCAACCAGCGTCCTTAAGTTACCTTTTATCCTTGGAAAAGTGCAAAAATGTAGTTTTTCTTTGTATTGCTGTTCTTGCAGTACTGAGACATTTAAAAAAAAAAAAAAAAAAAACACTCTCCAAAAAAGAAGAAACAGGATGGTAGCTGACATAAAGAAAAAGAAAATATGAAAGAAAATCGACCAAAGATTTAAAATAGGGAAACAAGAGAAAAGAAAAGTAAAGCAAAGTATTTTCCATGTCGGTCTCTGCAGTTTCCTCATAAAAGTTACAAAGATCTCAATACAGAATTCAGCTGGAACCAATTCAACTAAATGTACAATAACTGCTTAGTTTATATTTTTAAAACAAGATCCCCATTGGCTCAGGCCTGAACCAGCATTTAGTCTACCTATAGAGCCCACATTTATATTAGAAGATCCATCCATCCATTTTCTATACCCGCTATTTCCTGTTCAGGGTCACGGGGGTCTGCTGGAGCCTATCCCAGCTCAC
>JBAMYA010015463.1:0-17171 GCA_037176975.1 Arrhamphus sclerolepis | reverse complement strand
TATATCCACAGGTGACATGGGTAAGTATCCCTCTTGTGGTGTGGGGTAGTACTACACAAATTACTCAGGATACCACAACTGCTATTTTCATGACTTTGCTTTGCACCTCTTAATTACTCACATTAACATTATGAAATATCAAGAGCTTCCCTTTTTTAACTTACAAGACAACTTTACCAACACTTAAATTTCCTCTTTTCTTGAGGTTTGCTGACCATTTTCTCTATGTTCTGAACTTCAGCATACACTGGGTTAAAATGATGGTGACTCTGAGTTAAGAGGACAAACTATTCTTCCTTAAATTGTGGTCAGATGATGCTTTTGTTACTTCTTAAAAAAAGGAGTTGGCTCAGTTTTCTAGCTAATCAAACTTACAACATAACCGCCCTGCGATTCTGCCAGATATGACAGTGATGGTGCGTTTTTGATTTTCTCTGTAAAACAGAACCTATTTGTTTGCTGTTTCAATATGTTTTAAAGTCGTCTTTCAAGCCGATGCTCAGTCTCTTATACACTAGGTCATGTTTGATATAATAAAAGGATTAAAATATAGCTTTGCAGACTCAAGAGTTTGCTTCTGATCTAAAATTAGACAGGTCAAATTTCATTCAGTTTTTTTTTTTTTTTTTTTGTCAACATGACGCTTGAAGCTGAGTTGTGAGTCATAAATCACACTAAGTATTTAAATACCTCAAGCTTCTTTTTTATGGGGTTAACTCCATATTTTTTGCCTCTGCACCAGAATATCAGTGTCTATATCAGTGTTTGCCATTTGTGAGCTAAACATGCTCCTGGGTGACCCCCACAGGCTACGAGGTGAATTTCACAAACAGTCTTGGGCTCAGAGGGAGGCTGATTGGCAGGACAAGATAGTCATATTTTCTCAAAAATGAGAATGTAAGGCATTTCCTGTGTGGAAGAATAACTGGGATTTGTAAATAAGTGTCTTTTAGGTTGATTGACATGATCCAATCACTCAAGTGGTTCACATACATTTAATTAGGCGTCCACCCCTGACACACACACAAACAGTGACACTGTCTCAGACTTTTAAGTGTTTATTTTTTGTTAATTTAATTTATATATTTAGTTTTTTTTCTGATGTTGTTTCCATCCAGCCACTCCAGCAAAGAAGCACATGATGGTTTCAGGACATAGAGACCGTGATCCCCAGAGCTGCTGGACACCCTGGAGATTACAAACAGTGTCATCTCGCTTTCCAGACTGGACCTGTCCTGTACTTTTACTGCTTAAAGAAAGTCCATTTTTTATCAGTTGTAGCTGAGGGTCGTTTTACACCAAGATGTTGTCCGAAGAGTTTGAGCAGAGTCCTTCCAGGAGGAGCTGTTGGAGGAGAAGCCAGAAACAAACAAGGGCACTTCCGCAGGTTCACATGGCCATACAGTCCAGTGGTCCACCACTAGGTGGCGAGCACCTCCGGTGTTGCCAGATCAGGCGGGTTCACGTCTAACCGGGCGGTTTTGGATTTGAGCTGAAACGACACCATCACTTTCCTCCGAGCTGGAAAACTAGACGTTAAGTGATGGCATAACAAACATGTCCATGAATTTTCAAGTCACGAGTCCTTGTGGATGTCATTTTTCTGACTTCATCTGCCCACCGGCTGATTAACGTTTGTAATGTTACAGCCGCAAAGATTTGTCCCATGTATGACGTGATCAGGTTGAATTCGTAGTGGATGTGAGATGTTGGTGGTCATCTCTTGTGGTTTGCTTTTCCAGGACTTAAGTCCTTGCTTTCTATGATCTTGGGGTTCCGCAGAGGGAACTGGCAACACTGGTAACACTGGCAACAATGGCAACACTGGTTCGCTTTTACGCAGAACTTGTTCAATAACAATTGATCATCTAAATTTAGAGCTGATCAACCAGCAGATTGTACAGTTTAGACCACAGATTGAGCAGTCTTTCTGGACCAGCGCTTTCACAAACATTGTGATTTGTCTCTGTGGACTTTTGAAAGAGAAAAACAGCCTGTTACTTTTTCCGCGCGCAGGAACAAGGAAGAACATCGAGGTATGTGGAGGGAAGACTGACAAAGTTACTAAGTAGTGTGTGACTGAATAATAACAGTGTGTTCAGGGTTTTCTTTTCTCTCTCTCTAATGCAGACTCAGAATGTCGTCCAGAGAAACTGTTACAGGAAATAAAACATCCATTGTGAGTAGTTTGTGTGGAGACTACACACTGGTCCTCAACAAAGCTCATGAGAAAAACCTCATAACCAAACGGGAGTACATTAACCTTAAAGACATCAACAAAGCAAATGTGGAGGGGCACGTCGTTGAGTTTGTGGATAAGATCTTGAACAAAGGAGAGAAGACTTGTGAATCCTTCCTGAGGCTCCTGCAGACCGACGAGGACATTAAAACAACCTTCCCTGACCTGGAACAAATACTGAACAAGGATTTACCTAAACCTGTGCAAGTCTCCTGCACTTACGGTGGGTTTTAACACACGTGGAGCTAAGATCTAAGTTTTAATCTGTGTATGGTGTTAAGCAAATGTTACCAGAATTTTGTGTCTGATCTTTTGTTTCACTTTCATGTAGATGATCAGTTAAAAATCATCAAGCAGCAGAAGAAGGTGAGGTCAGAATTCTGATGTGGCACTCTGCTGTTTGTAGCAACATTAAATTTGTGGATTTTGTTTTAGTCTCAAAAATCTATGAACACGTCCTTCTTAGCCTCATAGAAACACACACTAAAAAAACCACTTTGTCAGATTGTACTAGCGGATAGAATAAAAACTACTCAGATCTTCACCTTTGCTCCTCAGTGAACTGATGTGTCTGTTTTCAGCAGGAACCGTATCAGTTAAAAAGTCAGCCTGTCGGCCTCTGTGTGATCATAAACAATAAGAATTTCATGGATGGCTCAGTGAGAAGAGGAACGGACCAAGATGCTCGTATGTTTCAGACACTCTTCTTTTACATTTTTCCCTCATTGCTCCAAGCTTAATACTTGTTTTATGTGCCTCAATGTCCCACAGAAAGCCTGGCAGAGGTGTTCAGCTGGCTGGGGTTCAGAGTCCTGAAGTTTACTGACCAAACCAGGGATCAGATGGCTCAGACTCTGACATGGTTTGCTTCTCTGAGAGACCACGATCAGCTGCAGGGGATGAGCATGGAAGAGTGGCGTGGCAACAGCTTCAATGTTCCTCAGCAGGGTGTGGGGCATGGCGATGCGTTCATCTGTTGCATTTTGAGTCACGGAAGGAAGGGTGTAGTTTTGGGGATCGACGGGGGGCCCCTCGCCATTAAAGAAATCACAAGAACCTTTAAGGCGACTGAGCAGTCGGCCCTCACTGGGAAGCCCAAACTTTTCTTTATCCAGGCTTGTCAAGGGCCTAAGATACAGCGAGGGGTTTTAGAGAAAGATCTGCAGGAAGATTATTTTGATCCACAATACATCCCTGAAGAAGCAGATATACTGGTTGCCATGGCTACTGTTGAAGATCATGCAGCAATTAGGCACACAACGGATGGGAGCTGGTTTGTCCAGTCTGTGTGTCAGGTGCTGAAAGAGTGCTGTCCCAGGTAAATAAAAACTCTCATTTATCCTTGAAAAAATAAAGTTAAATAAAAAAAATCAACAAGATGTTAGCATATCTGGCAATATGATACCTGCTCCATAGTTGTTTGGACTTTATTCCTCGCCACCTGTGAAGCTTTTGTCTTGGTCTACTTTACACATCATTTTAGGGGGGAGGACCTCACCACCATCCTCCTCCATGTGAATGATGAAGTAAGCCAGAGAGAAGGCAGCAGCCAGCCTGGAAAAGTAAAGCAGATGCCTGAAGTGAAGTTCACCCTGAGGAAGAGGCTTGTGCTGTCTCCACATCACACGTGAATTGTACTAACACAGCGTACCTCGTGAAGATGTATTCCTACCTCTGAGAGTCATCTGTTAGGTGCGTCATCTCAAATCTTTTGTTTTAATTGACATTGCGTCACTCCTTTTTTATCCCGCCATACTTTCATGTAGAGTAAAGGTGAATTTATAGTGATATCTGACGGCTTTACATTTGTTCCATTAGTCAAACAACCTTGATGACTTTACATTCAGATGGAGGAAATAGAATAAATGTACATACAGTGCACCCTTTTAAAGACAACTGTGTACATTTTGTAAAACTAATTCAAGTATTTTTTTTATTCAAAAAAAATAATTAAATCATTTTTTACATCCTGTTTTGTCTCAATTGTCAGATTTTGCTTTTTGTTTGTTTTGGTGGGTTTTATTATGGTATAGGCCTATTTTAGCTCTGTTGTCATGACAGTTCTGATTGAATCCTCTTCTTACCATCTGGAAGGACAGAAAACACAAGATTTTTGTCCATAAAAAGTCCAAAAAGCTAGTAACATGTTGCTTTAACAGTCTGTCATTTAGAAGCAAAGGAACTCGAGCAGAATCCATCATGAAGCATCAACGACGAACGACGGCAACAAAACTTTTGATGCCATGGCAACGACAGAAGAGTCCAGTGATGAACAGGAGTTGACAACCTGAGAGGACGCCATCACATTTATAACACATAAGAAGTACACGCAGAACTAAATTCACAGCTCCTGCTAACTGCTCAGTTCAAGTTACTTCAGCTGATAAACTGGCTAGAAAAGCAGCTCTCTAAAAAGAGAAGCTAACTGGAAAGAAAGAGTGGAATAATGTTTAATTTTGTTTTATGTACAGAGATGGCCAGCAGTATATCAAAAATATTTATAGAAAATATTATTCTATTGAATGTATCAAAATTAACTACATCATTTAACAGTCACTGCACTCCATGTGACAAGATTTAAAAAAAAAAAAAGTCAGTTATTTGTATTTTGAAAATACAATATTTTCCTCTTTGATGAAGCAGACAGTGTTTCAGGACTGCATGATGGCACTGCTGCCTCACACTTAAAGGCTTCTGTGCAGCCTGTGGGGAAACAGTCCTCCAGTCTAGACCAGAAAACACCATTTCTGCGCTAGATCACCTTGAACTGATATGTCACAGTCCGGATAACCTCTTTAGAGTGAAGGACAGGTGTTTCTGGTCCAGACTGGACGTCCACAGTCTGCAGCTACAACCTCTCGCCCTACTGGGGCTTTTCTGTGTGGAGTTTGCATGTTCTCTCTGTGCTGATCGGTGAATCTAAATCAGTGGACTGATGACCAGTCCGGGCTGCACCGTTTCTTTCATCTGAAGAGAGGAAGCATGGCTTCCAGACTTTGGAGAGAAGTTGTGAACCAGTATTCAGCCAAATCCAGGGTTAAACAAAGCTTACACTCGTACACAAAATAGCATATTACTCCGCGCGTTTATCACAAGGATGTAACTTTAGGTTTGGATAGCAGGGATAGGTTCCTACCAACATTTAAGCAAACTTGTTTATTCCATTATCAAGTAAAGGTATATCTTTTCTTTATGCATGATCACAGCTTCAAAACAACCATTTAGGGCTCCCACTTACTTGGGTGCAGCACCACTATTAGTTTCATTGAAAATTAAACTTAATCTTTAAATCAAGTTTTGTTTTCTTGTTTTTTGTTTTGTTAATGTTCAAATTGGACACTCTGTGATAACAACTCGATGCGTCCAATTGCAGAAAAGCTGACAGAGTGAAAAGACAGTGGAGGATAAGTTGATTTCATAAATGTTCCACTTTGCTTGGCTGTTGTCTACCACTCCCTTTAAAAAAAACTTGGCAGGAACCATTCTGCCAATGCAAAATCATTCTTGGGGACATGTACCATCCTGCACATGCCTGCATCTATGCACTTGCAAAACACTTTGTTAATTTATGCATTTTTTTCTTTTTTGTTTATTTTTTACTGTGGTGATTATTTTTTGCCTTTCTGTCCAAGATCTGGTTGTATGTATGGTTTTTCTCTGTTATAGCATTTTATAAATGTCTCAGAAAGTATTTTAGTCAGTCATTCTATACAACAAATTAGTAGTAGTTTTGGGGATCGACGGGGGGCCCCTCGCCATTAAAGAAATCACAAGAACCTTTAAGGCGACTGAGCAGTCGGCCCTCACTGGGAAGCCCAAACTTTTCTTTATCCAGGCTTGTCAAGGGCCTAAGATACAGCAAGGGGTTTTAGAGAAAGATCTGCAGGAAGATTATTTTGATCCACAATACATCCCTGAAGAAGCAGATATTCTGGTTGCCATGGCTACTGTTGAAGATCATGCAGCAATTAGGCACAGAATGGATGGGAGCTGGTTTATCCAGTCTGTGTGTCAGGTGCTGAGGCAGCACTGTCCAAGGCAAATAAAAACTCTTTAGTCTTTAAATATTTTCAATTTTCAGTTCAATTCACCTTTATTAGTATAGTACCAGTTCACAACAAAATTAATGTCAAGGAACTTTAGGCAAAAGACAAGTCCAAAACAGTCCAACTGAAGACCAATTCAGTTCAATGATTTCAAATTCAGTTCACTTAATGGCAATTTAGCTCATACACTTCATTCCAAGAGTCCAGATTCAAAGTTCATATTATGTCAGTTAATAAAGAAAACTGCATCAGGATCCCATCAGATTGCATTAAATCTTCAAGTCAGTGCAGTTCCTCATCCTGAGCCACCACGATGTTACAGTGGAGAGGAAAACCAGGGTTACCAGAGCTAAAAGACCTCCAGCAGAGCCAGACTCAGGGATGACAGCCATCTGCCTCAGGAAAGAGAAAAAAGCAAACACAGAGAGATTAGTCGGGGGATATATATGGATATGATCCGCAAAAGAGAGCAATCTTCATGTAAAAACAATGAAATATACATGTATAAGGAGGAAAGAGGACTGCGTGCAGAAAGAGCCCAGTGAACAATGGAAGACCCTCCAGCAGTTTAGCTCAATAGCAGGGATAGTTCAGGCCACCTGTGCCAGCTCTAACTGTAAAGTTTTAAGCCTTGAACGTGCCCGTGTCCTGAACACTAACTGGGAGTTGGTTCCACTAGAGGGGAGTCTGATAACCGAACACTCTGCCTCCCATTCTACTTGTGGAAAGTCTAGGAAACAGATAAATGTGCAGACTGAGAGCGATTTGTTCCGTTGGGATGATGGAACTTATAAGTTTGTTAGGGTAAGATGAAGCTAGACCTTTGAGTGTTTTATAATGCAAAAAATAAATAAATAAACTCTCTCATTGATTTAACAAGAAGCCAGTGAAGAGAAGTTTTGATCTCCTACTTTTCATTATCAGAACTCTTGCTACAGCATTATGGATCAGCTGAAGGCTGTTCAGAGAAATCTTAGGACGTCCATTTAATAAGGAATTGCTGGAGTCTAATCTAATACAAATGTATGGACTGGTTTTTCTGCATTACTCTGAGACAGGATTGTTGATTCTTGCAGTGTGACAAAGTTTCATATGAAGGTGGAAGAAGTTCTAAAAGCTAGTTTTATGTGTGATTTAAAGAAAAACTCTTGTTAAAAAACAAACTCTAGATGCAAAAGTAATGCCACCTAGAGTGACTAAATGACTAGAAAGCCTATTTCCAAAGTGCTCATGTCCAAAGGCAACAAGCTTAGTCTTATCTGAGTTTAGCAGCAGGAAAGTAGTGGCCATCCAGGTCCTTATGTCATGAAGACATGATTGTAACTCAGATAACTTGTTGGTCTCATCTGACTTTATGGATAAATATAACAGATCATCTCTACAGCAGCCAACGCTTATGCCATACTGCCTACTAATAGTATGGAAGCATGTGTACAGTTAAAAGGATTGGCCGAAGTACAGGACCCTATGGAACACCATAACCAGCTCTAGTATTTGAAAAATTTGAGCAAAAGAAAAACAACATGTGGATTTAGTACATCTACTCATCAGTGTTTTTATTTTGTGTGTGTTTTACATAATTTTAGGGGGGAGGACATCCTCACCATCCTTCTCCATGTGAATTATGACATGGCCCAGAAAGAAGGTGTAACTGGCACACCCGGTGAAAAAAAGCAGATGTCTGAAGTGAAGTACACCCTGAGGAAGACACTTGTTCTGACTCCACGTCCTGCATAAATCTTAATCAGCCCATGTCATATTACATCATGAGAGTGTATATCCTTTCATAACTCTCATATCAGAGATTAAAAATGTATTTCTAATGATCTAGTGGGTCACGGTTTTAAGCCAAAACTGTGACATCCACTGTATTATTTTTTCAAAATCATTTTAACAAACTTTTATAGTTTTATCTTACATTCATATAAATCCAGTGTTTTAAGACAAAAATATTTTGTAAGCACTTGCATGCAATTATATTAAAATACCTCTTCACAAGCTTTGTTGTCTTTGTTCTGTTCATTTACGAGATGTAGCTGTTTTTTTCTATTGTGGTGAGTTACCATTAAGTAAATACAAGCTCTCTTATGCTGTGGTTTTATTGATTTTTATTTTTAAAGGGGGGTTTCTGCTTGCAGATGTGACTGCAGATTCTGCGCACTTACAACAGATTTTATGGTACCGCTGCAGCGTCGTTGCTATGACAACTCAGATTCGTCCCGTTCGCATTCTTTCTCACTTGGTCCAAAGAAATAAATATATCATCCGCAGAAGGACGTAGCATATTGCAAAAGTTAAGTAATCATAAAGACACAAAAAAACAGACGAGTTTCCCTTCGCGCTAACAGTCTGTTGGTTCGTGGAGATGACCGAAGACCCCGACCATGGCCAGGAGTTGAGAGCCTCGGAGGAAGCTGTCGCATTCTTGACCAGCATCGGTGAGCTGGTTCGTTTCCTTTCATAGGAAACTGGCGAGTAAACTTTCTTTAACGAGAGCGCCTATTGAAAGCGGAAACATGCTGTACTTTTACGTGTACTCTTCTGCCAGAGCCCACGGAGCTGCAGAAGTGTGTGTTTGCAGAGTCTCTGGCGACGGCGGCGGAGGACGGAGCAGACTGGGGGACGTTCAGGGTCACGGTGCAGTTTGCCAGCAGAGTCCAGCGGCCCTGCATGATGCTGCAGGCTCAGAGTCGCGGGGCCCCCGATGGCTCCCCCTGTGGAGCAGCAGTGACTGGTGAGGGCACACAGAGGCCACTACTTAAAGATCATCTCCATTCTTCAACACTACTAATTTCTTCTTTTTCATTCCCATCTTGAAAGTGCAAGTCTTCCTAACTGCTGAACTGGAAGTGTTGGAGGAAGACTACCATGAGTATTTGAAGGTCAGCCTTTGCAGTCACATCTGTCTTATTCTAAAGTACATATCTACCTCACATGCAGGCTCATTATAGTTAACAAAACCTAAGACTTAAGCTGAAACTTCCACTGAAAAAATAATTCCATAAACTAAAATAAAAATACAAACTAAAATTAACAATGCAAAACTAACTAAATGAAATAGAATTGTGGGTAAAATTAACTTTTCATTTTTGTTTTGCATCCTGCCTGGAAGCAAGCTGTCATGAAGTGTGTGGTTGTAAGGTGGACCCAAATACAGGAGAGCAGGAGTGATCCAAACCTGATGTTTAATTCAGAACAAAAACCAAAAACACTGCCAGGGCAGGAAAATCCAAAAACCAACCAGAACTAAACACAGAAGCAGGTTTCCGGACAACAGATGGAGCAAACAGTACAGACCAGCACAGGGCAGACAAAGACAGGACCTTATATACACAGAGAGGTAACGAGACACAGGTGAAAGACATCAGGGGAACGAGGGACAGGAAAGGCAAACAGAACAAGACTTCAAACTAAAAGCAGGACCAAAACAGGAAAAACCCTAAACTAAAACCCAAACCATGACACAAGCAGGTCAGGACATGATGTCATGAATTCTCCATCAGTGAAGTAACTAAATCCATGGAAGAGGCCCAGCAGGGAATCATCTATGACACACTGGATTCCTGGAAGTAAAGGATGATATTTATCCCAAAACTACCCAGTAGCTTTAGATTCAGTCAGAGCTCCTGCCTCCCAGGATTTAGTTGAGCGTATTTTCTCTGTGTCCTGCTGTCATCTGGTCTGAGAAATCAGGATACAACTTCTCTCAAACATGTTTTCCTTAAAATGAATAAGAAAACACTTCACTGAAGGTATGTGGAGGGAGTGTCACAGGTGCTTTTGTGAGATCAGTGTGAATATGTGTTTATCATATCCACCATGGAGACTTACATTGACCTCAACCAAACTTTCATTATCTAATTTGGTTTTTAATTATTTTTTCAAGATTGGTCCTTAAACATGCTACCTCTTCAACTGAAGACTGTTGTCTTAAAAGTTAAATTGAAATGGTGCCTTGTTTTTTGATGTTTGACGACATCCAATGTTTTGCACTGCATTCTGGGTACCAGTGCCTTTAAACCTTTGACACAACATTCTTCTAATTACTCAAAGGAAATATTTTTCTACTGTATGGCATTGATGATAGGTAACATTCTTTCATCCTAGATTTTATTTTGTCAATACCTCAAAAAGTTAGATTAAAACCAAAGAAAAACTAACTAATTTCCAAAACAAAAAGTTAAACTAAGACTACAGATGTGCTTGTTTAACTAAAACTAAACTGAAATAATCAAACAAACTAAAAAAACAAATAACAACAAGAATTACTTAAAAAAATTCAAAAGTATTATAACTCTGCTCACATGCAAATGTATAATGTTGCATTCTTTTCCTTTCAACACATCTTCAGCTAGAGGACCACAGTGGAGACAAGAGGTGTCATATGGAGCAGCGAGACGGGCAGATGGTGATCACCAAAGTTACCTCCATGGGAGAGGTAAGAGCAGACCGCTGATTGAACAGGACAGAAAAGCTGAACATCTGCATACCATTACCATGTTACACTTCAGTTGTTGGAAGCACACCTGCTCACCACTATTCAGAGAATTATCTTTTGAGGATTTCTTCATTTTTATTGATTTATTTACGTAGGAAGTGACGAAGCAGAGTGTTTCTTATCCCATGTCGGCGCTGAGAGGGCTGGTCACTGAGGGCTCCAGCCTGCTTCTGATGCGTCTGATTGCTCTGAGAAAGGAGGTGCCAAAGCACATGGTCTTTGTCTCCTTTGACCATCAGTTACACCTCATCCATAATACCTTTGTAAGTAATTACAGCTGCGTAAGTCTCCAGGGTTCATCACTGTCTTGTCTGAGGAGTAAACCATGAATATCTCTGGGTCTGTGGTCAGAGCGACCTGGGTTTGAAGCAGCTGGAAGTTGATGGAGAGGTCCTGGAAGTGTTTGGGGTGGAGAGAGTCATTCACCATGAGGAGGGAAGCCCCACCACCTGGCAGTGCTACTTCCTGGATGATGGGTGAGCTCAGCAAACACAGATTAACAGCATCTCTGGGTCTTACCAGTTAACACAACAGAATGAGGGCTATTAAAGTTCCCCAAGTGGAATATGACTTTGATCAGAACAGCAGGACTGTTTAAACAGATTTAAAGCAACACAACGGAACTTGAACCTCCTTTTTTAAGTTTCTAAAATAATTTTAGCAGTAGTTTGATTCATAACAAGACAAATCGCCACAGCCTGGGTCACCGCCGTTAAAATGTATTGGGACCTGACTTTGGGTCGTGTTGCCAACATTTCCATCGTTGCCAGATACTCGAAGAGAAACACACATTCAGAAACTACTACACAACAGATGAGACCAAACTGGAAATACAGTATGTTGTCATAAATGACAGGGGCCTATTTGACATATTAACCAAAAACAGTATAACGGCACAAACTCCTCCTGCTGATCATCAGAAATCGCTGTGGAGGGGTGATGATTTTGAGCATGTCACCTTGCATGCTCAGTATTTGAAGCAACACAGAATCTGTAATATTCCACTGTCAAACGTGAGGCCATCTTTCTGACAGCTAAATCTTGTGGAAACTCCTCTCAAACACAAGAGTTTCTAACTAAGAAAGTACCTAGATGTTGCAGTGACCTAACAGAGATAATAATAACATTATGGAACATTTGGACCATGACTGTTTATGCTCTGTAATGAATCTTGAATTATTGGACAGTTTGCCTTGTAGTTTTGTCACTCTGCCAGTAGGAGATGCTGTAGCACCAGTATTTCCAAGCTTATCTATGGTCCAGTCAAAGTCCAGAACCCAACATGATTTTAATGCTGTGGTGGGAACTTAAGAGAGCTGTGTAAACGCCCCTTGTGTGTGGTCATAACATCGCATCATCTTTGCTGATGGTGGTGCCCTGAACATTATAATAATATAATTGACTTTGCTAAATGAGTGCATCCATAATGTTGGTGTTTTGTAACTCATTTAGTGTCCTTGATATGTTATTTTCACCAATTAGACACTTAGTCTACAGAACCCAAGTGGGATCACCAGTCTCAGTGAGGCTTCTGCAGCTGCCATCACAGACAGAGAGACGTATGTATTCGTACAGACAGACAAAGCAGGCTTCCTTAATAAAGGCAGCATCTGATGCTGCGTTTGTGTGTGCTTTAGGTACTGACAAAACACCCTTTGTGTGGGAAGAAGACATGCAGACGTGCTCTGAATTTCTGGAAAGAAGGGTGACTACTCACGTTTTCATATAACAAAATGTATTCTTGGTCGCAGTTTTATTTTATTCACACCAAATGGGCTTAAATGATATTGTTTCTCTCCACAAGCACAGTAGAGTGTGAATATATGTACATGTGTTTTTGTGGCAGGAGGAGCTGAAGGCAGACCATGCCTCATACCTGAGACAACACCCAGAGATCCGAGCCCTCATATCAGACTTCTTGCAGTTACTGCTTCTTAAGAAACCAGAAGATGTGTACCAGTTTGCCAGAGAGCACTTCCTCTCTTTTCCCTCGTGCTCAGAACAATCTTGAAAGCACTTTTAAGGGCACATCTCATCTACCTGAAAACTTGATACTCGTTTATCAAATTATCCAAGTTTAGCAACTGGAGTGATTCTCAAATTTAAAACTGCGTGATTTGCACCCAAAAATAAATATACGAATACATTTCTAATTTCTTGAGAGACGTGAATAAATGTTTTGGTGAAACTGTGTTTTTAGAATACGTTAACACGGACATGTCTGGACAAATCAGATAGAGTTTCATAAGAAACGGAGGTTGACAAACTATAAAAAACTTTTTCAAAGTAAAAGTGGGGGAAAATATTCGTGAAAAATAAAATAAAGAGCTAAACCACTTATACGGAAGCTGAAATGTGTGTTCTACATCTTTACACTAACACAGTAATCCAAAATTGTAACGAAATGTGGATATTAACTGATATTTAATTTCTTAGTACTTTCATTACTTTTAAACTGAAAGTTTGCCTAGCTTACTTGCCAAGTGCTCACTTCCGTAGAAAGTAAAAGAGGCAAATAGAAAACGACTTACCGAAAGTGACTTGGTAGTGCTGAGTTCCGCCAGGATAGTAAAGAAGAAGAAGAAGAAGAAGACTTGGTAGTGAGACCGCAGCAATAACGGCAACATTTATTATTTTGACTAACTTCTCAGGAAACAGTTGGCCGAGTCAGCCAAAGACTTTTTTCTTTTACTTCTGAGGCGGTTGCTGACTTTGACCGCACGTCATCTTCGACGTCGCAAGTAAGTTTTTACTTCTGTGAACAAATATCTGCTTGTTACGTGAGTTCAACATTCAGGGTGTAAGACTGTTTTGAGATGGCACTCCTTCACAGCTGAAAACGCTCTGATGTGTATTTGTTGTATTTGTTCGTGACGTCATTTCAGCCCACTGTTGAAAAATTCAGGACGCGAAGTCCAAAAATACCAGAACAGTCAGGTACAGTAGTTGGAAAAGTAGTTTAAATAGAACCTTTCTGACTGTGGAGGTGAAACAACATGAAATAACAATACTGATAATAAAGATTATTATTTTTAATGGACGTTAAAAATGTTAAGTAACAAACGGAAAAGTTACCTTCTTCCTGTTTAACAAAAGCAGACATCTCCTATATTTGGCTAAAATTTGAAGTTAAAGTTTTCTTCTTCTTTTTTTAATATATATATACATACATATATTATTTCTTTATTTGTTTTTAAGTAAACTGTTGCACTTAACTAAAATATAAAATATTCCGGTTTTAATAGTTGATAATATGTGCAGCAATGATTGACGGACAAAAATACATTAATAAAATAAAATAATCGCTCATTAATTGCAGGCTAATTGAGGTAACAATAGTAACAGTAATCGAGATTCAATTAATCTTGATATTGATTTAAGGTCATGTCACCCAGCCCTACCTCATAACAGCGGTTTTTAATGCAGTATCCTCAACAATTAAAAGTGGGATATTACTGCATGTGGTTACTCTATATAGTAATTTATTGATTATTTCAAACAGTTGGTATATTTAACATAAGCACAGTCACATCAGTAATTCAGTAATTTACTTTGAATGGCAAGTTTGATTAGTTCTCTAATATTCATGTAATCACATCAGCTATAGCCGTGATATTTACCAGTATGTTAAGGAAATTTTATAATGTCTGGTGAGTGATTTGTAAACTCTCTCAGCTATATTCTTTAAGCTCCTTCTCAAGCTACTTTGTTAGTTTCAACTAATAAACTACACATTGTAATTTGTAAGTTGTCTGTTTGTGATACATGGCTTTTCAAAGACCCAGTATGGGATTTTTTTTAAATACGCAATGGATTTGAGCAGTTTGTTGTTCTGACAGCTTCGATCTTAGTGCTTTGAGTGGAACCTGCCTGACGATGGATCGACTGATGCTGTCCGACATAGATGAAGGGCTAGACTCCTCCGAGGTTGCACAGCTTTGCTTTTTGTGCAGTGAGACTATCAACAGGAAGCGCCTGGAGGGGGTGAGATCAACACGCTAACCATTACCTTTTGTCTCTGTGGTGTGTTTTGAGAAAATGTGCAAAACTGTTCCCATACAGTCACATAGACTTTGTGCTGTTCCCCTTCTCAAAGTGGATCATTGTTGGTCTTTTTCTTGGTTCTCCTTGTATAGATTGAAGATGCAAAGAACCTCTTTATTAGACTAGAGGAAAGAGGTCTGCTGGAGAACAGCTCTTTCCTCTCTCAGCTTCTCAGGACTATCCATCGAGCAGATCTCCTCAACCTCCTGCAGACTGACGCCAGTCAACCACAGGAGGCAGATGCCAATCCTGTCTTGTCTGAATACAGGTTAAACAAGTGTATAGCTTACATGAAGTTTCTAGTGTTGTTTATTTTCTTTCTTTGCCTTAACTTCTCATTTGTCTCTTTTTCCACTCTTTCGCTCTCTCTCAGAGTGATGCTGTTTAACATATATGAAGACCTGACAAAGGAGAATCTTGAGAAGTTGAAGTATTTATTGGGCAGTGACCTGGGCAGAAGGCAGTTAGAGAACAGCAAGGTGAGAACACACCCAGGCACCTCGTGACCAGTAGCGGAAGAAATGATTACGTCACAACTTCACTAATTGCTTTTGACTTACGGGCACTATCTTTAAATGTGTGCTTGACAGTCAGACTTCAGCGTCAGCGCATAAACTCATAAATTACATTTCCACAATAACTGTAATAAGCATATATTAATAATGATAGGAATTATTATTGTACTGTAACTGTACAGTTATTTAAGTGAATCTAGTCTTCATCATTATTCAGTATTAAAATTTAGATTCTGCATCTCTTCTTGTTGCAAGTTTTACAAACTAACAATTTAAATCTTAGGAAATGCTCATATTGTTAGTGTTTATCTAATCAGAAATGAATTGCAAAGTTATATTTATTTATTTGTTAATTATTTTTTTTGAATTACAGACTGCACTGGATGTATTTTTGGAAATGGAAAAAATGGAATTAATCTCAAAAACAAATGTCAGAAAGCTCCATGAGCTACTGCTGCAGCTGGATCAACAACTGGCATCAACTGTGCAGAACTACATGCAAGGTATAACACCCCCACCTTGAAATAATCAGGTGTTATATAATGTTCAGCTGCGTTAAAATTAATAGCGTGTTCAAAGAAAAGCAAGTGAAGCTCAAAATCATTACAATAGCTTTTATTTCCAAACATGCAAACACATAAGGAACACTGTAGATTCATTCCAAAACAAACCATGAAAAAGTGTTTGAAATTTGTTACTTTTCACTTCAGGAAAGTGAAGAAAATGAATATTGGGTTGTTAAAAAGTAGCATTGTGGAGTTCAGTTAGTGATGTAGCAGCAAAGTGGGTCGTTACAGACATTGTTCAGAAGAACAGTGTACTTTGATTAAGACGTTGACTGGGGAGGTGAAAACATATAAAGAAGTGCAAAAAATGATAGACTGCTCAGCTGCTTTAAAATGGCAACAAACCAGAACCTGGAAGAAAACGTACAACTACCATTCAAATAGATGGAAGAAAAGACAAAATGGCAAAGAGTCGGCGAAAGATCAGCTCCAGGATGACAAAAGAAGATCTAGAGTTACGTGTGATTACTGGAACAATTAGAAGATGCCTATGTGATGTGACGCTATCGGCAAGAAGCCCCACAAATTCTATTGTTGGAAAAAAAACTTAAAGGGACACTGTGTAATATTACAGGTTGTCTATCAACAAAGATAGACTGTTTCATTTAAAAGTATGACCTTATCAATTAATAATTACTTCCATTAACAAATGACAGTGTTCTGGTAGGTCTTGAATTTACTATTTATATATATACATTGCGTTGGCGTATTCAGTGGTGATCGCCATGTTGAAACTACGGTCCACAGCAGGGAACATCCAGGAAGATACAGCTTCACGTTTTGCCTTTGCAATAGCGCTAGTTGGCTACAAACTCTCGCCCAGCTCCGACTGATCCTTGTTTGAAACGACTTCCTCTCCCTGTCTCAGAAGTGGATTCTTGTAAAATGGATGTCAGACTCTAGAAAGAACATTTCCCCGTCAAACCTTTAAGGTATTAGAAGAAGTTCTTGCTGTTTTGTTTTGATAATTATCGCAGACCAGTCGGGATGCCAGGTTGTGGCGTTTGGGCCCACACAGGCCCGGCACCCCCTCTGCTTCCCAGCGCTCTCCCCCCTTTCCATCCCTCCTTGTTGACCCCAGTCAGGTTGGGGGGAGGCGCCATCTCCATCAAGCCCCATCCTCGCATGAGTTGGATGCAGCTGCCTGTGAACTCTCACGTCTCTGTGCTGACCGTGTTACGCATGTGCTGGTGGTCTCTGGCGTGGTGGGTGGCCCTCAGCTGGGGATTGGAGCAGGGTTGACATGTGGGTCAGCAGGGGTTC
>JBAMYA010015452.1:0-17172 GCA_037176975.1 Arrhamphus sclerolepis | reverse complement strand
TCTTAAGAGTCCTCCAGAAGCAGCTTCTTGACTATACCATGATGACGTGGACACACATGAAAATGATCACTCTTAACCTGTGAGTGGCCACAGATACTGAAACATCAGAGATTACTGCACATACATAGATGTAGGAAAATCTTTCTCTGGGTTCAGATGTCTTGAGATATCTCAGTCTTAGTCACAGTCTTTTTTTTTTTTTTTTTTTAATTGTACTTTTTTTTTTCTTCTTTTTAAATTGTATTAATACAAATGTTCCACCCTACTCAACACAGTCATCCAGAGGAATTAAACTTAATTTAAGACTTGGAAGTAAAAGGTCTCAAAACTTTCTCATGTAAAACCTCTATCAGTGCCCACAAAGGTTGAGAATGATCATTAACTTCCATTAAGCTGTTCTTTGCACAAAATACCCATTGTTAACAATGTTATAAATTTCTTTTCTTTTTTTTCTTTTTTTTTTTTGCATTTCATAAATTAATTCACTGTCCCTAACAAACCAAACTTCTGCACCTTGAAATACATTTGGATCATGTCCAGAAATCAGGTATATTGATGTTAGACTAGAATCACTGGAATTTTAATTCATAGTCGCAACTACTAAACAACAAATAAGCTTTAGTTCATATTTCTAAAACTAAAGAGAAACAACACAGATAAATGATCTACTTTTATTCAGCCAGAGAGCTGTATTCCTGTATTCAGTGACTGGAAATTGCTCATGTTTTAAATTGATAGCCAAGTAATGGAGCTGCAATATAATATAGACTTTACTATGAGGAGAAGCTTCATTGATTTGACCTTTATCTGTCCTTTTGTTCAGAGAGCTAATAGACTAGATTATGGGAACAGGTTGTAAATTCATTTTGTGTTAGTGTAGCCATAATATTTTTCCCCCAGGCCTGTATTTGGCTGTTCTCTACCTGTATATTTTGTGTTTTGAGTGTGTTATACATTTTGTTTTTAAAATTGTTGCATTCAAGGAAAGGACAAAGTGCCTACATTATTGTCCTTTCCTGGTGAGGTGCACAAGCCACATTGTAGGTTTAGATGCATATGGAACCTAATGCACAATGGGAACCACAAATGGACCGAAATGCATTTATCATCATCTCGTCTGAGCGTCGGTCATATAGGGCTACACACATCTACACAGAGTCGCAAACTGACCCTCGTGCAACCATCAATGGGTTTTAACTATGGATTCAATGCTTTTAAGGGTAAACTCCACCCACCTACAAATTTCCCTCCGGGAAGAAAAGCCATCAGTGATCACTATCACTTCTGCCATCACAGTCTGGCAGTATTGGATTACAGAAGCCACAACAGTCACACTCCAGTCTTTAGTGACAGGAGCATTAGAGGAGCTCAAGGTCTTGAATGGTGAAGGCTAGTCTAATGAATAAATGCTTCATCTCCATATTTAAAGCTCACCATTTTGACAAAGAAGTTGCAGTTTTATTCATTGTGATGAATGGCATAGTTCACTAGCACTGGTGGATATTACACAGTTATCATGAATATGCATTAGTGCATTCTGTCGGCAGAATATAATTATGGAGCTTCTAATAAAAATAAAGCTGAGGCGTTGGTAATTTTTTGAAACGTACTACATACTGCAGTTGCAGTGCAGCATACAGTACGTACCACCAGCGGAAAAGCAACTTGCTACTTCACAAAAGTAAGCAGCTCACGTGACTTTCCATGCACAGAAAAATATTCTTATCTCTATGATAACTCCCACCAGCTCCTGTTGCACTGGCACAATGCATCATGGGATGTATTATGCAAGGTAGACTGGTCAGCTGCATGCTAGAATTTTTCTGACAAATTAGCAAATCATCTGGGTCCTTTTTGCATTCTGTAGATTTATAATTGCAATGCTACATTCTAGATTTTCACAAAATGATGTCCTATTAGTGCAGTATGTAGGTTTTAAAATTGAAATTGTGATTCAGCTTAGCCATAGCTTAAAAGTGTTTTTACTATCTTGAGATTCTGACCCTTCTAATATGATTATTTTCAGGTTTTCAAGGTGCTTTATCTTAATAAACAAGACTGAGCCATACACAAAGTGAAGACATCACCTTTAACCTATAGAAAATTCTTGTTGCAATTCACGTTATTCTTTTTTTTGTTCTAATGAGAGGGAAATTATATTCCAAATGTGACAGGGCCCCACACTTAATATCAAGGTAAAGTAATGTTGCATAACAAGTAAGCCTTTTCAACCATTAGCTGTAACTGACTGGAAATTGTCTTTACTCCAAGTAAGTCAGATAGCTAAATATAAATATATTATATTCTTGAATCCAAACCTTGTGTTGCAACAGCTACCACTTATGACCAGCATTTAAGTATATTTGTACGTTTCCTCAGTCAGCACCCTCAGATCATCCAACCAGAACAAAGAAATGACCTTAGTGTGTTTCAGCCATGTTTGGATGTCTCCTCCTTTGTTTCCTCTGAGCTATTGAGTATTATTTCTGCTTCGGGCTGCAGTTCTGATCTTGTCTGTTATCATGAAAATGCAACTTTGTTTCTTGGCAGCATATCCGCATCCCAGCTGTAATCTCTGTTGCTGCTTTTTTTCTGAACTAAGAACAAAGGACACTCTACATGTAATCCGTGCTTATGGGATAGGAACATTTTATATTTTAAATCTTAACTTTTTTTCTGTCAGAGAAGCCACAGCTTTTCTGATAGAAGCAAAAAAGAAAAACTGGCTCAGGCCCCTGATAAAATGCTTTTCCAGCATCTTCTCTCTGTGTGTGAATAGAATATTGCTTTCATGCTGATAAGACATAATTCAGCAGTCTCTTGAGCTGACTGGTCAAAATGTGTGCCTCAGAAAGTACTATAGTTGATATTAATCCCTTCTTTTCACCCTTTTTTGGATGCAAATTTAACAAAGAATCCATTAAGGGTTGCAAATTTTTCAGGTCCAGCTGAATATTAAGCACTTAGAGTAAGAAAGGGCGAGAAATTGATGGAAGAAGTGTTTCACGGTGCCACTAAAATTGAAGTGCTGGAGAAAAACCTTAATGCGATTGTACCAGAGCCAAATTAGCTGTTCCCAACACAAAGCACATCAATTTCATCCGCCTTCCCTTACTTTATAATCCCTCTCACCCAAATGTCCATTTGCATTCAAAAGGAAAACCCCTTATTATCTTTGAAAACACGTACATTTTCTCAGACTTTCCTTTTTTATTCTTTACATCCAGGATTATAATTGCTCTTGAGTTTGTGTGTCAAATAGATGATTCTCCAGATGATATTAAATTGATTCTACTAAATAGTTTATTTCTTTGCCCAGTCTCTCCTTTCCATCAAATAGAGTTCCGAGATGTCCTTGGGCTCTGTGGCGGTCCTGTTAGTCCCAGGAGATCCTGCCTCTGGTCTCCGGACCTCGGTCCTGTTGCTCTTTCTCCTGCTTCACCTCCCCTCTCATTCTCCGACAGCAGATGATCATCGGACCGGTCTCTGCGCATCTCCTGCATGCTTTCCTCGTACGTGGGTAAATATTTAACCTCATCGTAGGCTGGCAGGTTGGGCGAGGTGAAACCCCCGAGGCTGTATTCTGGGTACCGGTCCAGCAGGGAATCCTGGGACGCCGATGTGTGCCCGTTAAAGAGGGGGGGTTCCTCGCAGTGGTCGCGATTCTGGTGTCTCCGGGGCCGGGGGCAGATTATTCGCTGGATAAAGTAGCCCATGGCAAAGAGCAGTAACAGGATCAGGATACCCGACAGCTTCCGTGTAATCCATCCAACGTTGTCAAAGAACATGTGAATGGGGAGCTTGCAGCAGCGCACCGTGGAGCTGGCACTGCCGTTCCCGCTGAGGATGGGCGGACAGCACTGCTGGCCGTCGTCGCACTGGAGCTCCACGCAGCTGCGGACGGCTTGACAAGCCGAGATCAAGCATGCCGATATGAAGGTGCGAGTTGTCCTGCCGCCGCCCAGCAGACGGGGCTCCATGTCTGGATCACGCAGGAAGCAGCCTGACGCGCGCGTTGCGTCCCCGTTGCAGTTTTTGTAAGTCCGCTCAGGTGTTACCGCGCTGCCTTTCTCTCCAGCTGTGCTGTAATTATCAGCTGTCACAGACTCTGCAGCGCGGAACTGGACAGCAGGTGCCCCATGTTGAGGATGAGCTGTCTGCTGGAGTATAAGATGGGAGTGGAGCATCAGTGTCTGAAGGGCGCAGTGATGAGGATCATGAATAATCTTACATCATTATTACGTGAGGGCACTTTTATTAGGTTTCCAACTCAGGCATGTCCTCACACTAGTGGAACCAACATGATTCCCACAATTTCACATTATCCAGTTTCACCTCAAGTGTCCTCTCTGAGAAACCTGAAAACTCATCTCATTTGTATGGGCAATCCCCTCCTAGGAAGCTGAGTTCAGGTTTGCTGCAGAGCCCCATAATATATCCAAAAAAATAAAAAGAAAAAGGAAACAACACCATCTTTTAGCTCATAACATGAAGTCATACCAGGTCTTAAAATTAGGTGCTTGTAAATAAACCTCAAATGAACATCAATATATGTCATATTACACTGCATCATGGCTATTAAAACAAAATAAAAGGTAAACTAAGCCAAAAGCAGCAGGTTAAAAAAAACTAAGTACACCTTTACTGTTTCCATAGTCGTTATGAACATATGTAACAGCCTATGTTGCTAAATGTGCAGGAGTAATCCATCATCAGCACGTTTTATCACCTCTTTATAAGCAGTAGAACTGATCATTTGTTGGTCTGGGGCATTCAGGTGTAAGTTAGCACAGTATCAAGGAGGAAAGACAACAGATATGATCTAAGAAGCATTTGTTGTTGCCCATCTATTTGTGAAGGGTTTTTAGGTCATTTCTAAATGCGTCCAGCATTCTACAATGACAGAGATTATTCACAAATTGAAAATATTGAAAAATATCTGCCAGTCTCTGGAGTGCAATCCCGGCACGTGTAATCCAGGGTTAGACTGTGCAACGCTGAGAGAGAAAGAGGGAAAGAGAGAGAGCGAGACAGAACTTCTTAGACTATAGATCTCAGTTAGGAAGTTGGGATGTTAAATGTTGTAAATAAAGGCTGGAGAACTTAATTGGCAGCACAGCTCAGAATTATGAAGTTGCATCAGTCTGAAGACTTCTGGAACAGTTTTTTGGGAAGACAAGACAGATTTGGAGATGTTTGGCCTTAAGCACGACATTTGGGAAAACCAAACTTATATCAGCGCAGGTACCTCAAGCATGTTGGTAGAGTAGAGGGGAGATGATTTGTGCTTGTTTTGTTGCCTCAGAAGCTGGCACATTGCTGTCATTGAGTTACCCATGAGCTCCTCTGCAAGCCATGTCATTAGTCAACTATGAATAAATCTTTCTAATGTGAGGCCACCTACAAATAAAACTTGGGTCCTGCAACAGAACAACAATCACAAGCAAACCAGCAGGTCTATGACAGAGGAAGGAATAAAAGTTTTGCAGTTAAAGTCCAGACCTCAGTCCCATTGAAATGATATGGCAGAACATTAACAGAGCTCTCCGCAAATAAATACCTGCAAACCTCAAAGAACTGAAGCAACACTGCAGAGAAGGCTCCACCCTGCAATGATGTTAGAGAACTATTTCAACCTATTTCAACTTATTTCTGCTAAAGAGTGTTCTACAAACCCTTGAATTATGGGATGCTCTTGGTTTTCACACATCGATTCTGACTTTTTTTTTTTTCTTTTACTTCAGGAGGTGTGGCAGTGCTCTATATTGAAATAGTCCTCATCCTGTTATGGAAGGGAAAGAAAATAAAAACACTATGACACAGAAATACTTGATGATACTCACTTTGCTAGTTGCTTTTAGTCTGCACATTGCTTTTTTAATATTTTTACTGCACATAGCCATACATATTTTATCCTGCCAATATTTGCTTGTATATAAAGTAATGATACTTCTTTTTATTTTATAGTGTTAATAGATATGTAAGAGTAATGTAAAGTATTTTTTATACTTCTATTTTTATCTTAAAATGCATAGAATGTTAATATGTCTCATCTAATCAAATCCATGAAAGCAACACATACGTAGTGCATTTAAAAGTAAATAAACAGATGTGGCAAGCTGCAAGTATTATGAGCTTAATTGCTTTGATTTAAAAGCATTTTAATGTAACTGGTTAATGTGCACGGGGGTCAGTTACATCTCATTGTTAAAGACACAATGTCTTAAAATGTATAGTTGCTTGTTTAATAAGTAAAAGCTTTATAAATGAAGTGTATTAAACATTTCCATCTGAAATGCAGCTTGTTATAAAGAAACATAAACTAACAGCACACCGCTGGGGTCCTTCGACTATCCTCAAAGGATGCTTTCAATTTCGCAGGCTCCACTTCATGACTTGTTGCCCCCAAAAGACTGAGCTGGACTTTAAATCCACTCCCTCGCTGGCAAAAGGACGACATCTAACCAATGATAGCAAATGCATCTGATAAAACGTCCAACAGGTCTGCTCTCCTCATAAAAAATGAATAGTTCATGCATTGCTGGATGTAATGGACCTTCATTAGAAGAGTGTCTGCATCCACATGAGCTCACCCCAGAGAACCATGTGTCTCCAGTACTGCAAAACATAACCATAAAACTAAAGTCTTCACTTTAATAGTTGTCTCTTTGCAAAATGTGTTAATTTACACTACAGATGTTCCTTCTGATCACTTCTGGGAGTGTGTGTCAAACAGTCCACAAAGCTACGCTGCAGGTCCTGAATATTAACTTATTAATTAAGCCACTCAGCATAATGCCTTGCAGTATAATGAAGCAGTAATGGTTAATGATAGATTGACCAGTTCCACTATTGTTCTTGACTGGAAGTTGTTATATTTAGATTGAGCAGAGAAAATTACATCCTGGGACTATACTTGGACAGATTGTGAAGTGAAGGGGGAAAAAACGGTGCCTGAGAGCTTTGAATTGGGTGTCTGAATTGGCTACCAGAGAAAAAAACTGACATTATGGTGGCTCTAGAAGACTATAGACCCACACCAGTTTCACAGACACAAACATAAATTTCAAAAGATGAGAAGGGTGGAGCCAAGTCTTGTTGATTCTACCCTCCAAAACCAGCTTCTGAGAGGGCTGTTGTACTGTGCCTCTTTGGAATTTTTGACCAATGCATGCCACAGACATTTCATTAAGACCTCGGGATATAGAATCAACTTTTGAAAAAAAGGGGAGGGTCGACAATTGGACTTCCGATAAACGTGACAATCCCTTCTCAGGTCCTTTAGTCTAAACTGTGCTGTTTCAGCCTGTCCCATCTTCACGTTCCTGTTTGTCACTAACAGCCAGTCAGTATCCCTTTCTTTCCAAAACAAAGCCTAATGCACAATGCACCAAATAGAATTACAAGAGCATTATGACATACGATTCAGGACAACTGCATCATGCAACCTAATTTATGCAGCATCGTGTTTCTTTCTGTTGTCTGCCTCAGTTAGGGAAATGTGATCATAGGGTGGCCTTCTAATCATGTAAACAATCAATAGCCTTTAGACTGTGATTCTGAGAGTTTAGAAAGCCCCTTTTCAGTCCAGTTTAGAGGGCTTTCCCAGCATATCTGCCCCTTAATGGCTGTTATTGATAGGTAGATGGTTCAATTGCTAGTTTTAATAGCAGCTTTGGCACTGCAGCTTCTGGAAAGTGGGAAAAAATGCTGCAATCTTCACAGTGTCGATGAAAAATTGAGCACATATGGACTTTATAAACATTCTAATCTTGCCCAACTGAATAATTAGGAAGAGAGTAAATCAGAACAATGTTTCCATTTAAAAATGTTTTTATGATCACATACATTGTTCACAGATGTATTGTGTACAGTCAGTTTCCTCTGCTCACTTCTATATCTATTTCTCCTCCTTAAGTCTGTTCCTAACCAACCACATCCTGCACTTTTTCCTCTTTCCCTGAAATCCACCACGAAGTGCTGTTCTTGTGCAAGTAAGACTGATCGACTGTACTCTCCGTTTATCTCTCTTTATCTCCCTCTCTTTCTTGTTTTGCCTGTCCATGTTGGAGCAGCCTTCAGCAAACACATCAAACTAATTGGAAACCAACTGCAACCCATAGGAAAGAGAAAAGAACAAGCAATCTTTTTTCTTTTTTCCTCCTGAGGCATAGTATTTTTACAGAAAGAGAAGTTTCTGTCATGAGATTTGAGTTGTTGATATAAATGGAGGCAGAAATGGAGATGTATTACTTGTGGACAGATGTAGAACTACGAGTGGACTGCAATGTGATACCGAGAAGCTTTTGCCCAGTAAATCTGTTAACACCACCAACACAAGGGCAACTGTGCTCCTGTTGCATTAACCTACAAAATACTTTGAAGCTCCTGCTGCCTGTGTGGACAACAATTAAACAGATGCACCAACTATTCTATACCACTGAAATAAATGTGCTGTGCTTCCATTAATCTGGTACAAAGGTCTCTTGTATTGTGCTTAATGCTTCAGTCTTATGGGTTCCATTAGCTCCATGTACAGATGAATGGCAGCGTTCATTTTCGTGTGTCAGAGATGTTGATGTACGGCCCGCCCAGCAGCCAATGTCATGGTTATCACGTTTGCATTAATTATGAAACAGAGAAAGCCTTGTCAGGTCTTCGGCTTTGTTAAAGGGTCCATTGATGGTTCTTGGTTTTGCTTTGTTTGCTTCCAGAGCAGAAGTCATAACCTCGGAGTTGCTGTCCTGAGACCAACCAGCCCATTTCTTTTTTTGTTTTTATAAAATAGCCAATCATATTTAAAGAAGTGACCTGATTTCATGATCTGATTGTTTGGCATTGTATGTAATCAGTTGTGCAGTGTTTTGTTGTACAGTTCAGTGCCTTTAAAGAAACAATATAAAGCATCTGTGTGGGGCATGCTGCAACTGAATTTGCAGACAAGAGGGGGGAATTGCTTCATCAGTTTTGGCTGTTTAAAGTGTGAGTGTGTAAATACTGTATCTGTGCAGGATACATGTGTGGGTGTCATCTGCGTCTGTGTATTCCCATCAGCTTGAAATCTAATAAAAAGGGAAAAAAAGAGAGAGGGGAAGAAAGAAAAAAAAAACAGAGCCTGCAGTCAGCGTAGATTTTGCGAATCCAGAAAGTCCTTCACCGCAGCTATTTCACACCCACATACTTCCTCTAATCTTATCGCTCTGCAGGCTTGGAGGTCTTAAAGTACACAGACGGTATGTGCTCAGAACATGGGGCAAGTGTATTTATGTTTTAGCTGTTTTTTTTATTTTGCATTACTGGAAAAGATGCAACAGAGAAGGGGTCGTGACACACGAGTGCTAGAGGGTATGACACCAACAGGGTCGCTGGACTGATTTCATTTAACACACTGCATAATAAGACATTTGTGTTTTTGAACAAGCATTTACATGTAGTAACTCCTTGCGAGCATGTTTGAGAGAAAGTGATCTCTTGTTACGTTAATGTGGCTTGTCCTCCCAGCTGTGTGTAGTTTTTGGCGTTGAGATGAGTCAGAATCTAGACTTCCTTTGAAAAAAAAAAAAAAAAGGATTAAAAACTGTCCAAGAAGGCCAAAAAAAATCCCCAACAGAAGAGTGAGGGGTAAAATCCATTTTTGTCTCATGGGAATCACTCTCAGTGATCTTAGAAAATCAGATGGTTTTGGAGGTTTTACTCTGAGCCAGGCTTTTTGACATTATACTGAATAACCATATAAGGTTTCGCTCATGATGAACTGCAGCCATCATAGACTGCTATCATTTAGATAGATTTCTTGGGTAAAAGCACAAAGTGATTTGACTCAGCATTGTTACACTTTGTTCACTGGCTACATTATTTTATCAGGAACACTTTACGTAGAATATTGAAAATTAGCCAGATAGATTTAAGTGAGAGAACGATGGCGCATTAAAGGAGCTGACATGCAGTTTTTTTCAAGTTTGTGAAAAGCCCCCTCTCCCCAGCTAACCCCAGGAACAAGCGCAACTTAATTTTAACTTATAGATAACCCAGCTACCATCCAGCTGCAGATGACTCGGTTGCTCAAACGCATATACACGTACACACCCCACACAGACACCTGGAGGTTAAATATAGGACAAAATTTTCCTTTTCCCACATGTTTTGAGTGGGGGTGGAAGGCAGGGGATTTTTGCACCCCTGCCTCTGCATTTCTGCGCTGAGTCACACTAAAAGAGGAGTGGGGGGTCTGTGTCTCAGAAGGGGGACTACACTATAGCTTTTAGCTTCCTCGCTTTTACCAAACGCCCACATTAGATCCCGGGACTCATCCTTCTGTGGCCCCTGAAAGCACTGAGCTCCCTCTGGGGACTGACAGTAATGCATCAGCAACACAAAGAGAGGGTGGGATAGACAGAAAGAGAGAGAGAGAGAGAGAGAGAGAGCGAGAGAGAGAGTCGAGGCCATGACACAAAGCATTATACAGAACGCTGACAGACTTAGCATGATATAGAGCAATGTGTACAGTAGATGGATTGTGTAAGAAATGGGAGGGTTTGAACTAGTGTCAGGGGAGAGCGGGAGAGAGGTAGTCAAATCAGAAAATCCACAACCAAATTCCCTCATGATGGTGTTGATGCTAACCTCCCTCCTTTCCAGTTTTGTGACTTACAGTATATTCCCCAGTTACTTTCCATGAATGTCCAGACACAGGAAACGCTTTCCATTAGAAAGTCTTTATAGTGGGTTGTTTCTATGTTCATGCTGGTGGTAAGACTGATATTCATGATACTGTATTTAGCTCCTTATTTTATCCATCCATCCATCCATCCATTATCTATACCTGCAATTTCCTGTGCAGGGTCACGGGGGTCTGCTGGAGCCTATCCCAGCTGCTCCTTATTTTATTATTATTTTTATTAATCAAGCAGTGACACAACCTACCAACTGTCACAAATATTAGTACTAATTCTCATAGCCCCAACTCATTTTCTTGATCATTTCTGAATATTCTTTTTACAATTGTAATAATGGCAAAAATGGTTAAAAAAAACAAACAAAAAAAATTATTATAGGTGTTTAGCTGATGATGAGGTGAGCAGATTTAAAGAACTGTTTTTAACATCATTGTGTCCAACATCCACGCATACAGCATGAGTACTATGGAGGACAGCTCTCCAAACTTTACTCCCACACTTTAGGAGTAATATATGATTGACAAGGCCACAGCCTCTCCACATTCAACTCTTGATACTGTTGTTCTGTTTTTGAAGAAAGTTTTGACTCAAACTAGGTTTACTCCTTATGGCTGCATACCTTAAAATAAACTTTGAGCGAAATGGAAAGGAAATGGCGTCCCATTAAATCTGAAAAATTATATTTAGCTTGGAAAGATAGCTTTATAGCATTTGTTTTTTATAAAAACAAAAAAAAATTGGGTAGGGCTTGTACTGCACACTGTTAGATGTTAAAAGAAGGAAATAAGAATTACACCATGTGTGTGTGTGTGTGTGTGTGTGCAGCCAGGTTGAAAAGAGAGTCACAACACTGTTGAAGTGAATTAATTTTATTACAAGGACTTGAACATGAGTTCAGGGGTATTCTTTTGGACTGGTTTAAGTTACAGTAATCTAGATTTAGCTTTTTTCATGTAAAAGAAGTGGGACTCCTCAGGGTTCTCCCTCCCTCCTTCCACCCATCCATCCCTCCACCCATCCGTCCATCCATCCTCTACTCTCTCCCTCCCTGTATTGTCATAGCAATGGATCCTGTATCCTATACTCCCAGAGCACCCCCCCAGTAGATACTTCGAGGGATAGAGTTAAATGTATATCGATTAAACCTGAAGGCTCTAACATATTACTGAAATTGCATGCTTGGCTTGGTGACTGAAAAACTTAAATGACCTGTAATTTTTTGGACTCCCCAGATATGGAAACCTCAGAAATTTACTCTCCAAGAATTTACTCTGGGTGAACCTTGTAATATTAACAAAACCAGAGGCCTCCTTTTCCAAAGTGACTTTTGAAAAACTACCCCATTCATTTATTACGTGGTGGTTAGACTACAGCAATGCTATTCAAGCTGTGAGACCAAATAATTAGAAAAATAAAATCAGTTCATTTAAAATCCTGCAGCCAGGTCATTGGCCGAATACTGCCAATGGAGATCACATTTCTCCAGTTTTATTTTTCTCTACACAACATGCCTGGTAAAACGTGTAATAGAATTTAAAATCATTCATATCATTACAACGTCCTAAATAGCCCAACTCCACTCTATCTCATTATTCCTGATCACTCAACAAGATTTCTTTGTGTCCAGAAAGTCAGCTTAGTTGTGATTCCCAGAATTTCAAAGACTGGAATTGAAGGTAAAGCTTTCTTTTGGCTTTGCACTGAAAAACCTGCTCCCAGTCTGCGCACAAAATCCTGACATTGTTGCTAGTTTTTAGATGAAACTTAAAAATTACCTGTTTTAATCATTTTTGCATACTTTAAATATATTTTTTAAATTTTCTTAGCAAGTTTGTCAGACGACATTTTCTAACTCTAAGCCTTAGAGAACATATATTTCGTATACAATGCAAAACATTTTGTTTTTGTGACTCCACTGTCTCTAGAAGTAATGGCAAGTGTTACCTGAGCCAGATGTGTCCCAAAGATCAACATGTGGGTCATAGTCGGGTTAAAAAATGGCTTTGACATGGGATACACCCAGTGAAGACCTGAAGACCCCAAAAGGCCAATGAAAACCATGCCAAGGCCAAATGTGGACTCAACAAACCTGAGTCATGTCTAAGCCAACAATTTCAGTCATGATGCAGGTTATCGTCTGATACAATGCTCCTTTAGAATAAAGAGACCCAGATCTATCCAATATTTTTTTTCCAGTCTGAATGGACTCTGAACAGCCAAAACAGATATAAAATAGTATTTTCCTGAATCAGATTAAAACCTTTCATGTGATTCCAGTTTGATCTGACCAGATGTTTCGCAATGTGAAAGATCTGAATGGTTCGAAACAAACAACGATCACATCTACCAGAGTGATGTTGTATTTCTGCATTAACTTGCTTGCTTTAACTGTCTAATAGTTTTACCGCTAACCTACCTGGACCATGGATCCTGCTAAACTGACATAAGGTGGAGGAAGTGCTTTTTCTCTGCCACTTTCTCGTAACTTGCAGAAAATCTGCACAGTGATTCAAGATCAACAACCTCCGATTTAGCTTGATTATATCTGTTCAATCATCCACGTTACCAAAGCAACCATGTGAATTGGGAAAATAAGGAAGGTATTATTATATGCAGTCACTGGGAAGGACATGCAAATCAGATGATCACTTGCAGTATATAATGTAATTAATCAGTCAGAAAGAACGGATACTGATTGGATATAATTATGGATTTGGGCTGGCAGTGTGAACATACTCTTAGAAACTTTGTGCATCTCTGTCATGGTCTTGTATCTCTTCGTGGGGGTGTAATTGTCAAACATAAAATAGCAACTGTGACTTCAAACAAAGGCCCTCATGATCAGTGTTGATCATTACTGTTGACTGCTGAAGTTAGCTTGCTAGTGTAGTCAGCTAAGATGACTATAAACACAATAATCCTTCAAGCTAAGGCTTGCACGTCAGTGATGGTCTTTGCTGTAGTGTCTTTAGTGCTAATTTACTGAAGTTAGCATGCTAACTGAGACAAACACTGTAAATAATAGCTATCTGCATCCTAGATTTTCTTTTTGAGCACTGTATAGGACCAAAGGGATATCTATAAGCCCAGAAGTTGTGACTTTCATCTTTTTTGTTTTGCATTTACAGTGGTAATCAGCATATGGCTTTATCCAAGTTACCTACAAGCGATAAGCTAACATTGAAGGTTCAGTACAGTAAGAATACCTGGCATACAAATAAAGAGCTAAATCTATTTGCATGGCAGTATACAAGTAGAATTTGCATGGTTAGTACAAAGTTAGAGAGGGTTACGTGTGTTGGTGATGTTATGAGGAGATTTCTGAGAAGAGACTGGTCTTCAGTTGTTGAAAGTGGAGAGGACATCCCTGCTCTGATACCATTTGGTAGCTTATTTCACAAATGTTTTCCTTTACTAAATTATGTACAATATTGAACATCCAAGATTTAAAATGTCTCTTTTTTTAACCCCCCCCCCAACACCACCACCACCCCACCCCTACCCCCACCCCCAACACCAACTGTGGCAGTGAAGGGGTATTGAGAGAAGAAGCGTAAACTGTGTGGGTAAGATGAAAATATCACAGGGGACTCATAAAACAGTTTCACGCCAGATGATGACAGAAATAGATCAAACAGAGGTGACAGCAAAAAAACAAAATTTAAAAAAGAACAAACAAGTAAAGGCCACAGATGATGAAAATTAAATCAAAGGGAAGGAGGAGCTGTTGTGAGTGAAGTCACAAGTTCAGTCACAAGTCATTAGCATTTGATCCAAGTCAAGGATAAAATATTGAATAAAGTTTCTGCAACACTTTTCCTTTGTTGATCTGAATCTAAGAACAACAACTCCCTGTGTTTTTTTCTCTCATGTTGATTGACTTTTAAAAAGAAAAAAAAACACCAGAAGATTCAATAAGTTTTCTACAGAAATCAATCATCATTAGGTGATTTCAAGAACCTCTCTCCCACTTTCCCCAAGGTATCACTTTTTGTACCTGTTCACCTCCCTGTAGCTTCTCTATGCAGTACTATGTCATGCTGACATGGCTTCCGTGCTGATATGGGTCTTTTAAGTAATAAAACAGTCCTAAATGACCATTTGGTTTTGAAAGGATACAGTGTTCTGTATTTATTACTTATATTACATACTTATTTATTTAGTAAGAGGACACCTTTTGTAAATCTGTATGTGTAGATACTATTCATAGATGGTATAAAGGAAACGTCTGAGCACCACAATATAAGGTTCTTCACCCCCTAACGTATCCTTACCTTATCCTTAATGAGCGCCTACTCATTAAGGGTTTTTGAGTGACATCACTGTTTCCAAAGAGGTGAGTTAATCTACATTTTTGAAAAAAAAAAAGAAAAGAAAAGAAAGAACATCCACAACACATACACAAGGACAATGAAACATTGTTGAGCCACACATAGAGGTAAGCCAAACATTTCCCAACACAGTTTTAGATATTAATAATCGCAGTGCACTAGAGATTATTATAATTGCTTGCATACATTCAAGACTTCTGGATAAAGCTGAAGTCAGAACTTAAGAGGCTGTTACTTGGCAAGCAAGTCTAAAAGCATTTTTTTGGGGGGTATGTTTTTATTAATTCTCACTTTGCTAACATAATTACTACATGAATCCAAAGATGGCATTATGAGTCCATCAGTTAAGGACTTATTGCTTTATCTCCACAACTATTTATTGGATTTGGCATTTTAGATGGCATTTTGCAGAGGTATTCAAGATTCCCTGCAGATGAATCCTACTGATTTTTGGTGGCTTGGCTGCTCTTTTAGCACCACCACCAGGTCAAACTTTCCATTTATCCCGTGTGATACCTCAACCAGTACCACATGACATAAAAGTTGGTGCACATATGTCATAGTTCTGAGATTATGTATGCTGCTGACTTTGATGATCTGGTTATTTCCACTACAAGGTTTACAGTTGTGGTTTAAAATAAAATATATCTACAGCCACTGGGCTGGCCATGGAACCTTTTCAGATTTCCACATGAACTGCATTAACTTTGGTGATTCAGCTGTTTCTGATGGAGGTCAAAATGTAAATGTGCCCAGTAATAGACAGAATAATTTTGAGACTATGATAATAATGAGGTGAAAATGTTGTAAAGTTAATAGACTTAAATAAGATATGGGAACTTCCGTCGGTGTGTCAGTGTGCTAAAACCTCATGGTGGCTCTAATGTAACATTAGAGTCATGTCAGACAGCCTTTTATCTGAGATTTGGTCTTCTTAGCTTTTTGTCTTCAGTTGCGTCAACTCAAAAGTACGCATTTTGGCTACCAAAGCCTGAGGTTTAAATACTTCTGTAGCTTCCACATTTCAGAATGACTCCTCTCATCTTTCCCTTGTCTTCCAAAATATTCTCCTCTTATCCTCCTGACCTTCCCCGCCCTTCTCTCGCTTCCCCTGCTTTCCACTGCTCCTGCATTATCTCCTCTGATTTCCTGAGCTGTTGGGGATATTGTTTCGCTACTGAGAGTGATGTTGTGCTGCCTCTTCTTGCTCAGAGGAGCTGATCTCTCCCTTTAGACTCACAGACTTGGATATTACCCCTGTTGGTCTCCAGTATCTCTTCTCTTTGCTCCTGCCGTCTGCAAAGTACATATTCATTTGTCAAGCTAGACAGGTTGCTGGAGGGAAGAGATCAGCGAGTTGAAGATCAATAGGAAAGTCTTTGATCCTTCACCCATTCCTCCCACTGGTCATCTCAGACACTCAGAAAACTTCCTTATTTCCTCTCTCTGCTGGACATTGGGACTGTATGTCATGGATGGACACTGGCCTTCTTTGATTCCTTTGACATTCCACTTTAACTGCGTTGCTCGTTAATACTGCGATCAGACTTCAGATCATTTAATGAAAACTGAACGTGTCCAGTGATGAGAGAATGATCTAGGCACAGATGGCTTTGCTGCTTAGTTCATTTGCTGTCTGACGTGACATCTGCTGGTTCCTCCATGTAATGCAGCCTGCAATTGGCTGGCTGAACATTTTTTTCCCGCTTAAAGTGACCTAGTTGCACCATGGAGAGCTGGCAGTTTCTTTTTTATTCTTCTGTTCAGATAAAAGTATTCAGCCAACGAAAACTGTTCCGGTAATGCGTATGCCTTATTACTTTTGACAGCAAAGCCAGTTACTACTGTTTCAACATTTCTGCCATTCTCAATAACACTTTACAATAATTCAAACACATTTGACAGATAACCACACCTGCACATGTAGTTTATACTTTGCTGTTAAATTAGTCAGATTACCTATATGTTTCCTTTTTCATCTACACATGTGCAGATATTTCCAGTAGTTGTTTTAAAGCTTCATATTCATTGTTCATATATATATACAAATATATATATATATATACACACACACACACACACATACACATATAATTCAATTCAATTCAATTCAATTTATTTATATAGCGCCTATTTACGACAAGTCATCTCTAGGCGCTTGAGAA
>JBAMYA010015441.1:0-17172 GCA_037176975.1 Arrhamphus sclerolepis | reverse complement strand
GTGTCTTTTTGAAGGAAAAAAAATGAAGAAACAACCGGAAAAGCACCGTGAAATTTTCATCAAAAAAGAAAAAAGGGGCCCCCCCCCCCCCCCCCCCCAAAAAAAAAAAAAAAAAGAATCAGAAACTTGTTAATCCAAGAGACCAAAGGAGACCGTGATCTAGCTGAGAAACTGGCTGTAATACCACGTAAACCCACTAGCTCAAGAACTCCATCCTCACAGTGAAGCATGGTGGTGGCAGCAGAATCTACAATATGCATGCATTTTTATTTCCAAGTGATGATGTACTCAGCATAGCAGTGCGATGATCCATATCATTCTCATGTTCATGCAAGCAATTACCACAGTTTTTTTCAAACATCAAATACAGTGACAAATTGATTGTGAATTGATTGTCTCTTATACTGAAGAACTTGAAGCAGCAACAGAATCCAGTGCCAGTAGACGGTGTTTTCACCAACCATTTTCTTGACAGGGTTTCTCCATTTAGCTTTTTCCTAAAGAAATGTTTCTTAGTTAAGCTTCGATTAATGTCTCCATATTTCCCCTGTGATGCAGAGAAATCTCCAGTATTTTGACAGGAATGGTTTAGTGCAAAGTACTCATGCATCCTGTCATCATTTTGGTCCCACTTTGCAGGATCAGATGGATAGCTTGTCAGTACCCTTCCTGGGTCAAGAGGCTCACTTCTGGTACATCTGGCTGGCTGCTGTTCTTCCATCATTTTGTCCTTTGTGACGGCGCCACAGCATTTCTGCTGCGTCTTCGGGCCATGTCTTCGGGCCTGGCTCGGCCTCTGCTGACTCGAGCAGGTTCACAGTTGTTGGACAGCTGCCTGACAGAAACTTCTATATAGCCCCTCGCTGTCTCTTCTTTTGTTCCTCTTCATTTTTTTTCCTTTTTACGTTTTGCAGCACCTGAAAGCATCTTGAGTATTAGCCTACTTAAAAAAATGACCTGCCTGCTTGCTTTATTGTCCCACTTAGTCCTAACCTGCTGACCTCCCCTCGGACTTAACTGACTGGTGTTAATGTGACGTATGTAACGTTAATATAAAAAACATCACTATTTTTAGTTAATTAATAAACATTTATATATTAACACTGAAATAAATTGTAGATAGGACATTTGCACATTTTTATTTTATATTTTTTATTTATGTTTTTTTTTTTTTTTTTGTCCCTCTGTCTGGGCCCCGCCCTGCCAATTGGGCCCAGGCACGTGCGTAGTTTGCCTCTGCGTTAATCCGGCTCTGGATGGAGGGATGGGGGTATGGGTGGATGAATGACAGATGGATGGATGGAGGATAGATGGATGCCTCTGGCCTTATGTTCATCAACAGCTGAATGGAAAGTAGATGCAGACATCTGTCTACTTTTCTTAACCCTCTGAACTGATGACTTCTCAGAATTCACTTCAGAAGAACAAAAAAGCAGAGGCCTCCCTTAAGTAACTTGTGTTTGAACAGGTCAGGTGGTGGACGGTCCTCAGTTTGGGATGAGTCCTCCACCGTGGGATATCCCAGTGTCGTTGCCTCAGGCATTCACGGACCACTCGCAGAACGTCAGAGTGCCGCACTCATCGTTTGTGAAGGTTGGCTTCTGAGGTCATCAGTCCTGCTCTCCCTGTTCTCCTGACCTGCTGCCATCTGTCCAACTGAATCACAATAACTCCTGTTTTTTCTTTTAGACTTGTCACAAGTGCCAAGGATGTGGAAGAACCCGCTGTGGTAACTGTTTTGGCAGAGGCCAGGTGATGCATCATGCTTTTATGATACTTATAAAGTCAAGTTAGGTCAAGGTTTATTTCTAAAGCACATTTAAAACAGAAACTTCTCTCTGAGACATAAAATATCAAAACAAAAGAAGGAGCAGCAACTTTACTCTGAGTCCCTCCCGGATGACTGAACTTCTCCTACTATCTCTAAGGGACCCAGTAACCCTATGGAGGAAACAAATTTCAGTCGCTTGCATCCGCAATCTCATTATTTTGGTCACTACCCATAGATCATGATCATAGGTGAGGGTGTGAATGAAGATCGACCAGTAAACAGAGAGTCTTTCCTTTTGACTCGACTCAACTCTCTTTTCACCACAACAGACCAGTACGGAGTCCATATTACTGCAAATGCTGCATTGATCCACCTGTCGATCTCCTGCTCTATTCTTTCCTCACTCATGAACAAGACCCTGAGTAACTTAAACTCCTCTGCTTGAGGCAAAACCTCACTCGCAGCCTGGAGAGGACTATCTACCCTTTTCAGACTTGAGAACCATGGTCTCAGATTTGGAGGTGCTGATTCTCATCCCCACACTTGGCTCCAAAGTGCTCCAGTGAGAGCTGATGTGATCCTGTTGGCAATAATGCCAACAGGATCACATCATCTACAAAAAGCAGAGATGAAATCCTGACACCACCAAACCAGAACCCCTCCATCCCCTGGCTGCACCTAGAAGCTCTGTCCATAAAAGTTATGAACAGAAATGGTGACAAATTTCAGCCCTGGCAGAATCCAGCTCTTATTGGAAGCCAATCCGACTCACAACCAACACTGGACCAAACTGGAGATGGGGACTGGATACCACATACCAACAGACCCAGTACCCCATATTCCTGGAGCACCCCCCACAGGAGACCCTGAGGGACATGGTCAAAGGTCTTCTCCAAGTCCACAAAACGCATGTGGACTGGTTGGGCAAATTCCTGTGTTCCCTCCAGAACCCTAGTGAGGGTGTAGAGCAGGTCCAGTGTTCCACAGCCAGGATGGAATCCACATTCTTACTCCTGGAATCTGAGATTTGACAATTGATCGGACTCTCTTTTCTGGCACCTCTGCATAGGCCCTACCAGGGAGGCTGAGGGGTGTGTTTCCCTTGTAACTGGAACACATCCTCCGGTGCCCCTTCTTAACCCAAGTCTGCCAATCCAGAGGTACTGCCCCCAATGTCCATGCAATGATGCAGAGACGTGTCAACCAGAACAGCCCTACAACATCCAGAACCTTGAGGAAGTCAGGGCAGATCTCATCCACTCCCAGAGCCTTGCTGCCGTGCAGCCTCTTGACTGCCTCGGTGACCTCAGCTCCAGTAATGGGTGAGTCCATCATAGAGTCCCCAAACTCAACTTCCACTATGGAAGATGTGTTGGTGGGATTGAGAAGATCCTCAAAGTATTTCTTCCACTGCCTGATGACATCCCCAGTCGAGGTCAACAGCACCCCATCCTCACTACACACAGTGTTGGTGGAACACTGCTTTCCCTTAGCCTCCTTGCTGGAATCTTCTTACAGCCAACCCAAAGTTGCTCTCCATGCTCTCACCTGAGTTTTTGCCTCGGAGACTGCCATCCTTGGTCCATCAGTACCTGTCAGCTGCTTCCAGAGTCACTCAAGCTACCCAAGCTCAACTGAACCCTTACAGCATCTCTTACCTGAGGTGTACACCACTGGGTTCAAAGATTGCCACCACAATAGGCACCAATGACCTTGTGGCCACAACTCCGGTCAGCCAACTAAGCAATGGAGGTGTGGAACATGGCTCAGGATGCACTTAATGCTCTGTCGGAATTGTGAGTTGAAGATCTTTCTGACAAGATTGTCTTCCAGACATTCCCAGTAAACCCTCACTACATGTTTGCGTCTACCAGGTTGGACTCGCATCCTCCCCAGCCATCTGAACCCACCATCAGGTAGTGATCAGTTGACAGCTCAGCTCCTCTCTTCACCTGAGTGTCCAGATAATACAGCCGCAGATCTGATGACACAACTATAAAGTCGATCATAATACTGTGGTCAAGAATGTCCATAAGTACACATGGCACTAGGACTCTCTTGGCCATTCAAACATAATGTTTGTTATGGACAAAACGTGACTAGCACAAAAGTTCAAAAATAGAACACCACTTAGGTTCAAGGTTCGAAGAGGCTGTTCCTCCCAATCACGCCCCTCCAGGTAACACTGTCATCACCCATGTGAGTGTTGAAGTCACCCAGCAGAATGAAGGAGTCTCCACTAGGAGCACTTTCCAGCACCTTTTCTGGGGACTTCAAGAAGGCTGGGTATTCTGAACTGTCATTCTTGTGCATAGGCGCAGACAGCAGGCAGAACCCATTTCCTGACTCAAAAGTGCAGGAAAGATACCCTCTCATCTACTGGGGTAAACCTTTAAATACAGCTCCAAGCTAAGGGGGTATAAGTAAGCCCACTCCAACCCATTGCCCCTCACCATGGCCAACTCCAGAGTAGAATAAAGTCCAACTTCTCGCCAGGAGGTTGGTCCCAGAGCCCAACTATATCTAGTCAGTACTTCTCAACCTCCCGCACAAGCGCAGGCTCCTTCCCTGCCATAGAGGTAAAATTCCATGTTCCAAGTGCCAGTTTTGTCAGCACACCAAAGCCCATTATTTCGGGTGCCGCCCAAAACACACCAGGTGGTGAGCCCACAGGAGGGCGAACCCATGGAGCTCATTCAGGCTGAGCCACGCTCGCTGATGAGCCCCTCCCCCACTCCTGGCTCCAAGGTGGAGCCTGGTAACCCAAGTCCAGGCAAGGGACGTCAAGTTCTTGATATTTTTCTCTCAATGCAAGTCGACTGAATCTGGCTCGTCACCCAGGACTGATTTGCCTTGGGAGACCCTACCAACATAGTTCCTGGGATCATTCAGGATCCCGCAAACCCCTCCAGCATGTTAAGGTGGTGATTCAAGGAGTGGTAATTGAAGTGATTATGATCGATAGTAGATGTTTGTGACTTCTGTCTTTTTGAAACACATTTCAGCTGCAGCTGGTGACTTTATGGTGTAGTTGGTGGCAGATTGTGGTTTAAAATGGAAAATATAGTCTTCTTCTTAAAACTCTCATGGCATTGTCCCTCTGAATGTTGTAATAATCTGCTTTTTCAGAAAGAGCTGCCTTTCTTTGTGTTGAAATAAAGTTTTTTGTGGACTGTCACCTGGTTTTCAGAAGCGCTGTTTAACCTGTCACGGTCATGGTCGCAGCAGGAACAAACGCTGCACTTCCTGTCATGGCCGAGGTCGCAAGAGGTGAGGGTCAAGTTTGCTTTTTTTCTGCTTCTCTGTCTGGATTTCCTTTCCTGAAGAGAGAACGATGAAATCACAGCGAACTCTAGATCATTTCTCATTAGAAAGCTCTCCCAGCAGCGCTAGTGGCATCTTTACCCTCCATTGTTAAGTACAACCAAATGTTCCAAACAGCTCTGAGATGTAGATGCTGTCATATGATCACAGCTTTTTTTTTTTGTTTACCTAAAATCATGAATTTGACAAAATTGTTTTTATTTTTTACTTACACTTGGAATTTCTTGTGAAATATCAACTTTTGCTAAATGAAATTATAACTTTGTCCTAAATTGATGATTTTTTTGTTGTACAGTTGCAAATTATGTAATATTAACTTTCTATCTTTAAAAAAGTAATTGTTTTTATAAAGTCCCATATCTCTCAAAAAAAACCTTCTGAATTAAAATCATGAATTTGACAAAAGTCACGACTTTTTGAGTTAAAATTTCCTTTTTTTGTTGCAAATATATATACTTTTGCAGTTATGAATTTGCTCATTTTGTACAATTTTAACTGTTTTAACATTTTGTTTGCAAAATTCAAACTTCTTGACATGAAACTGCAACTTCTTGTAAAATATTCACTTTCATAAATTTCTAAATTTTTGAGAGATTGTAATAATAAAAGACAATACTGCAACAAAATATGCATATTTTGTTGTAAAATATGTACTTTTGAAATTACAAATTTGCTAAGCTTATATATTTTCAACTCTTTGAACTTTTGAACTTGTCATATAATTACAAACTTTTGACCTAAAATCATGAATATGACAAAAATCAGGATTTTTTTTCAACATTGCAAAATTACAAATTTCACAATTTTACAACTTTGTCATAAAACACTTGGTCATGTTGTTTTCTGGCAGTATTCAGGTCGCCCTAAAGGAGTTTTGGTCATGTGTGTGGTTCACTTGGGTCAGAGCCAAGACAACAACCACACTCTGAAACAGAGGAGGTCTTGGTTTGGATGTCGGCAAACTCTGGTGTGGTTCGTTTCTGGTATGAAGGCTCCACGACCTCGGGCCGACCCAACTACAGGGTGTACAGCACATGTTTGAGCTAAAGAGGCTTCCGTAGTTTGTTGGGCATGTGAACGTAATGCTAGCAGTCAGTGATGAACAAGTTCCAGCTGTTTAGCTCGTTCAGAGTGGTACAAACTAATAATATAGACAAAAATGTCCAACTCTGGATCAACAACACGGAGTTGTCATGTCGTCATGCTTTTCAGCTCTTCTAGTGTGTTGTCATGGAAACATGATGCTCTGCCAAGACTGCTATTGACCAATGACCCCCGCCACATGATCTGCGGTTTGACATTTGGTCATGTGATGCAAGCGACTTCATATTGTGAAACTACAGCTTTTGTATAATTGATTTTTTTGTCCTAAAAAAATTTCTTTCCAGAAAAAAAGGAACCCTGTGCCATAAAATAACAAATTTTGTGCAATTTTAACTTTTTGTCCCAAAATCACAAATCTTGTAAAATTACAAATTTCACAATATTACAACTTTGTCACCTTTTGTTATACAATCTCAAATTTTGTAAAGTTAGGACCTCATGTTATATAACTATGACTTTTTGTCAAAGTAATTAATATAGCTTGCAAAACAGGTTGTGACTCTTTTGGTTAAAAAAAAAAATCAACTTTGTCCTAAAATTGCAAAATTTGCGAGACTGCACATTTTAGTTTTCAACATAAGATCACAAATTCATGTTGAAGATTGTTTTTCTTTTTTATGCTCTCTTATGACTTGATCATAAAATATGATTTTTTTTTGTAAAATTTGAAAATCATCACTGAAGTTGTGATGTGTCACATTTTTAACTTTTATTACAAAAATTCTCAAATTTTACAAAATGTCAAAATTTCACCAAAAAACATTACTTTACCTTTTGAAATTGTGCATTTTTGCTGAAAAAGTGAAAAAAAATGTATTAAATCAGATTTAATTGTGGTTGCGGTGAAGCCTGGTCATCATTCAGGTCAGTGCTTTCTTTCTCTCGTCCCTCAGGTGTTTGAGTTGCCGTGGTGACGGCTACAAGACGTGCTCCGTTTGTCACGGTGCCCGGGACCTGCTGCATTTCATCCAGCTGGTGGTCACGTGGTTTGTTAAACTCCGTTCTCTGTCACATCTGTCCAACTGGTCTCCTCATCTGGATGTCATCCGGGTGTGATTTCTGTGTCTGTAGGAAAAACAATGTCAGTGATTTCATCCCGGACCGCCAGCCCGACTTTCCCGACAAGAAGTTTGAGAAGGTGTCGGGAGACCCGTTCTTCATCGACGAGAGTGTTCTGGTAAGAAGAAATAAATAAATTACATGAACCTGCCGCTTCAGACCTCGATAAAAACAGATGTTTTGTCAGTTTTCTGGTCTGGGTCATTCAAGTGTGTTAGCACAATGCCAGCAGGGAACAACATTAGCAAATGTCTTCAGAGAAGACTTCTGGAACAATGTCCTCTGGACAGATGAGACCAAAGGCGAGCACAAAACCATGTTTGGAGGAAACCAGCAGAGCCACTGTCAAGCACGGCTTTGGAAGGGTCATGATATCTGATTTCTGGCTAGAATTAGAAAAAACAGTGAGGCTTGGCTGATACGGGGTCATGTGACAGGACAATAATCCCAAACACAGCAGCAAATCTACATCAGAATGGATGAAAATGAAAAGAATCATAGATGATTGTTTCATTTTTTTTTTTTTTTATCATAGTGCTGTACTGCGACCTTAAAGCAGCTTAGCATGAGAAAGGTCATCTTTCAACATCTGGTGTAAAGTGCACCTTTTGAGGGGTCAAGCTGTATTACAAGATGTATCCTCAGCAGCTTTTTGATCACCACCTCAGAGCTGTACGCCCAGGAGATGAGTTGTAAAAACAAATTAGGGGATGTTGGAATTTATTGTTTATCGGACATTTTGTGCTGATGACAATGGACATGGTGAAAGACGAGCTGCTTTAGGGTCAAATGCTGAGGACAAATTTTCCCAAAGCAGTCATCAGATTATGAATGTTCATTTAAGTGTACTGGTCGGTGTATCACCGTGTCCACAGATTACACCTTTGGTAGCGTAATGGTAGGCTTATAAAAAGTGTGACTGATATTTCTGACTCTTGACTTACCTGAAATGTTACTTTTTTCCCTCTTAAATCCGAAGTCCCTCAGATCGAGCTGTCCACGCTGCTTGACCATGATGTTGAAATCACACAGGCACCTGCTATGCTGCCTTACCGGCATAAAGCTGCAATGATCTCATGCTCTTCGACCCGCAGGTCTATCCTATCCAAGGTTTCCCCGACCAGGAGATCTGCCAGGTTTCTACAAAACTGATCAACGAACACCTTAATCGCTTCACTTCCACCAGCCGCATCCTCCAGCAGGTGAAACTTATGTTGCAGTCGAGTTAAGAAATCAGGTTTTACAGCAGATATCTGAAACTCAAATCCTGCAGATCAGAGCCACTCGAGCTATTTGGGCTCCCAAAACAAGATTATAGGTTAAAGGTCTGGTCAGTTTATCAGCATAGTAGAAATAGATCTTCATAACCTCCATGTGTGTCCATATTGACATTATATTATTATATTTGACTATAGCCTACATTTGATGTAAATGGTATCACAGTTAATCTGTAGCATTCAGTAATGATTGCAATGAAACAATAGAAATAAGATATTCCAGCAATAATTTCCTGCCTGAAGTCAACTTTTTTTTATATGTCCGTATGTTGTGAAGGGGTACAGACATTTCTTACCTGCGCACTGGCGGCTGGAGACTGTCCATGAGATTGAGATCCGGACACCATTTCTCAACAGACTTGTGTTTTTTGCGGTACCTATTCTGAGTTCAACAGCGGCGTGTATTCGTGGGACGCTTCAAAGTATTGACTGTAGTTGTTGAATGGCAATATATGGCAAATATTATAGCTTCATATTGCGATTGGTACAATTTAAGCATCTTGCTAAATGTAACTTTGCCATGTGAGTAAAGTTTTGAATGTCAGCTGAGTAAAAGTGGTGTAAATACAGTGTTTGTCCCCACATTCCACAGTTCCTACATTCCCTAAAGGCAACGTGATTGAGAAAGGTTCTCAGCAGTGTCAGTCATGATGTCCCGCCCCCTCAGGTCAGATGAGGGCCAAAAATCTGAATCTGAAAAGAAAAGAAAAAAAGATTTGAAACTGAAAAAAAAAATCCAAACTTGAAAAAAAAACCCTGAAACTAGAAAAGTACAATCTGAATCTGATAACACATATTTGTGAGTGAAAAAATGACATGAAAAAAAAATTTGAGAATTGAACCAAAACTTCAAGTTTCAGTTTCGAATTTCTGGTTTTCAGATTCAAGTTTTTCTTTCAAGTTACAGTACTTATGCTCCTGATCTGACTCCACAGCTAACCGGTTCTAACAGGTTAATTCTGACTTTTAGTGTTTCAGTTTCAAAGCTACTTTCTATAAATATAGATTTTTCTCACAAATGCTAGCTTCCTCAGACTTTCACTAAATCATGACTGTCATAAAATGGGGACTTGTCATGAAAAAACCTTTTATTTTTATTTTATAAAATCGCTAAGTTCGAACAAAGACATTTTATTTGAAAAAGCTAGGCTCCTAGCCAGATAATTGTAAACCATTTGAGAAGTCACAAATATCGCAAAATCACAAATTAATATTTGGCTAACTTAGCCACCTGCTAATTGTCAGATAACATACCATTTATAAGAATGTGGCTAACTTAGCTGTTTTGACTTGCTTAGCTGTATTTAGTAGGTGGCTAGCTTACATTCACATTTACTTTTTGGGTTCATTGAAAATCAAACGTGCCAAAAGACCTGCAGTAGGCTAGCCAGGAGAACGTTGCAGCTTTCTTGTGTCTAACCTAGTTATAGTTAGCATGTGGCTAACCTAGCTATAATTAGCATATGGCTTTGCTGTAGTTAGCATATGGCTTTGCTGAAATAAGCTCCTGGCTAGTTCAGCCAATGTTAGCACCTGTTCATTGGTTAGCATGTGGTTGACTTAGGCTAACCACATAGTATCTACAGCTAACTGTAGTTAGCAAGTTTTTAGTCTAGCTTTTGTTAGCATGTTATTATCTTAGCTGTAGTTAACTGATGGCTAACTTGGCTAGTTAGAATGTTGCTGACTTAGCTGTAGCAGGTGACTAGCCTAGCTGTAGTTAGCACATCACTAGCACACCTGTTGTAAATAGATGGCTAACATGGCCAGTTAGTATGTGGCTGACTTAGCTTCAGCAAGTATATGGCTATCCTAGCTGTAGCCAGTTAGCATGTGGCTAACCTAGCCGTAGCCTGTCGTAAGTATTTGACTACGTGGCCTGTACCAGTAGATGAAGACTGAGTGCTAACTGAAGTAGCTCTCCAATCTTCAGAAGAGTTTCAGTTGCGTTTTTCTGTGTCTGAATGTCCAGTTTGAGTGACTCTTTTGTCATGTCCGCCCTCTGCTTCTGTCCCCAGCGCCAGACCATCGAGCTGGTGCCGCTGACTCACGCCTTCTACTCCTACAGCGGGAAGGACTACAGCTTCTTTGTGTATGGGATAGAGAACAAAGTGTTCACCTCCAAATACCCCTCTGCTTGTACCATTCTCTAATCGCGCTATCAACGCGTGTGTTTTGACATCACCACATGCCCACTGCCGTGCAAATGTGTACACTTATTGGGTCAGATTAGTGGCATTTTAAAGAGAACAAATGTTTTAATCTCTTGTGTACTCAATGTAAGTGTAAACCCCCAACGGGTGATAAAGGTCTAATATTTTTCACAATTGATACTTTATTTAATCAAATGACATAGAAACAGTCCAGTTATTGCAATGATGGAACCAAAGCTGACACCCCACAGAATCCAGATTAGGTTTTCTTTTCAGCACACGTCTTCGCTAGAAAGAATGTAGACATCGAAGAACTGGACAAACCCTCGATAATCTCATCTAAGTTTCTGTGACCAAATCAAAATAGTTTAATCACCAGTTGAGTCTGCCATTACTAACTATAACCAGTTAGTAAAGCTAACAGAACCAGGTTTACAAATGCAGCTGTTGTTTGTGTCGTAATTTCAACATTTTACCACTTACTAACATTTTTACTAAGCTTATAGTGTTTTAGAAATAAAACTGTTTTTTATTTGTTTTTTTTTTTAATATAATGCATATGCCCGACAGTTATTGGTATATATATGTTAAAAGATGACAGATGTATTCATGAAAAGAGTCACAAATAAAGATGTTTTGTCATAAACTTTGTGTTTGATTGTTTTAATACATAGATACAGATATATAGATATAGATCTGGTATGCCTCTTTACTGAGAAAAAAACAAAACAAAACAGAAGACCCGCAACACTTAATCATTTTCACTGGGAGGCATCCTATAGTTAAATGTTTAAAGTTTGCATGTCTGTGAGAAATATTAAAAGGACTTCATACAATCAGGACTTATACAAACAAATCCAATTACATTAGTTGTTGTAACTACATTTTTATTGATTGACTTAATAATAATAATAATGATAGCATGTTTATTATTATTATTACTATTACCATAATGATTGTGTCAGTCATGTGTCCCACATTTCTCTCAGGACCTCGAACGTCCCACTGCCGTAGCGACGTCCCGGAAGTTGATTTCTTCTTCGTCTGAGCTTGCAACTGGCAACTGCTGTCGAGCTGACAAACAACTGTGACCAAAAAAAATCAGGATTTAGCATCATTGAAGCGACAATGGTAGGGTGGGGTCACTGCCTGCTGTGTGTTTTTAAACCTGCTCTTGTTTCCACCGTGACTCGCCGAAATTCAAGGCTCCATATGAGAGATTGTAATGCTAAAGCGTTAAAGTTAACGGGCGGTGGTCGAACAGAATCTGTTGTTTCAACTCGCGCGAGATTCCAGTTCCTATAGAAATCTGCGATCACAACAATTGACTCACAATTCTATCAAAGTCCGCGATATGTGTGTAGAGTTGCAATTTTTTTTCAATTCACCACATCATCTCCGCATTTTTTAAGTTACTCAGAAACCATTATTGACGTATTGTAAAGATTTTATAAGCAGTACCAAAACGGAGAGAGTGAACTACAAATCCCACAGTTCTGGTAGTGGAACTACAAACAACAGACATTATACATGTCTATGGTTTTGCCAAACGAAAATATTCGCTGGATAAACACTTTTCTACAACAATATTTCCATTTTATTGTTGCAGGACTACGCATATAAATCTCCACGCATTTCATCGCAATTTCTGTGAAAGGTTGCCGCAAAATCAAACAATTGATCGCAAACATACTGGGAGATCCAGGAGGGACCTTCTGTTAATTAACTACACCAGTTTCATGTGTGACTGTGATGCTGACTGACGTGTGTTGTTTTCAGGCTGAAGTGGAGGAGACTCTGAACAGGCTCCAGAGCATGGAGGGCGTTCAGGGAGTCATCATCGTCAACTCGCAAGGTAGATCACAAACAGGCTCAATGGAGATGAATAAAGGTTATTTAAACACGACTGGAGGTGTTAAGAAAAGGGCCTGAATGCAGGATAATCAGGGAATAAAGTGGTCAGTTCTGTACAGACTGGAGTCTGTGTGGATTGAAAAAATACATAGATAAACAAAGGTTCACTCAGGACAACTGGGCTTGTTCTTTGTTCTTGAAGACCTTCCTCCTCCAGAAGCTTCTTCAGATCAGGCTGACTGGAGGGAGTTTGGAGCTTCAGTCACACTGACTGTGGATCGTTAGTCACAAACTCAGAAGAATCTTCTCCAAACAGAACATGTAGTCATTTCAACCCTCAGACATTAAATAGGCCACTGATACAAACAAATAATTTATGTTTAGCAACACATAGATTGCCTGTCATAAAAAGTCACCCCCTGTATTTAACTAAGTAAATAGGTTAGAGCCTTTCATTAGATAATTACGTCGTTATTTAACTCTAAACGATTCAGTGAATAGCTTCTGATTTCTTAAACTGTATCAGTAGACATCCTGTGGTCGTGGAAAAAATGTTAAATCTGTTCCAGAAGAGTAAAATTATTGGCATCAAGAAATTAAAACATCTAAGAAGATTTCTGAAAATACTAAAACTGGGGGGAAAAAGGTTGAAGTGATGCTGCCGTCATGCCTAGTGTCTACCATACAAGTCTGTGGGGGCAGTTTATGATCGGGTTGCTGCAGTGGTCCGGTCTTGGTTCAGCGGATTATTCCATGAATGGATGTTTTCTTCTCTGATGACATGGACATATTCCAAAATGACAATGAACGATTGATCAGGATCAGTTGGTGAAAGACTGGTTCAGGGAGACTGAATCACCATTTTCACACATTTATTCACCACTGTAAACTCTGGATCTGAACCCCACCACAGAGTCCAGACCTAAACCACATAGAGAATCTTGGATTGTTCTGGAGAAGACTTTGTTCCCATCATCAATACAAGATCTTATAGAAAAATGAATGCAAGTCTGGATGAAATAAATGTTGAGACATTGAAGAAGTTTATCAAAATGATGCCAAGATGAATGGAATCAAAGCTAAAGACAGTCCAACTAAATATTATTGTGTGACTTTCTTTTGGATGGGTAGTTTATGATGTCTCAAATAAAAGTTTGGTTTTTGAAGATTCCAGTGACTCAGGTGGCTAATTTGTAAAGTTGTAAGGCCAATCTAAATATTCCTCTTCAAAAATGTTTGTAAAAATCAATCTTTGGCAAATAGATGGAGAGATGTTCTAGAATGGATTTCTAGAGTTTAGTTCGCTCATTTTCGTCATTTTTACTTCCATATAAAAGGACGCGTCTCACTGTGAGCGCCTCAATGTTGTTAGACATTTGCCTCAGACTGGTCATGTGACCTCAGCTGACTGAACCATGCAGCTGCTGCAGAAACATTCTCTGTCGCTCCCTTCATCATGCTGGTGGGTTTACTCTGGATGGAAGGGGGTTTCCAAAGGTTTTGATCAAAATATCTGCCTTGTTACCAACTGGATCTGTGGGTTCAGGAGCAGCTGATCTAGCAACAACAAAATCATACAAAACTGGCCCTTTATTTATTTTTTTACCCTTTTACAAATAGAAAAAGTCACTACTCGCAAGCTGTGTTTCATGAAGTCTTTGAAGTTATCTGAAGGATAACTTAATCCAGTTTTGACTAATCTGAGTGTTGTGATTTGTGATCTGAACCTGATCTAAGGTGGTCTAGATAGAAGACAAACATTTTTATAAAAGGAAGAAAGGGTTCACAAACCAAAAACTGTTTCCAGTCTGAGATAACCAAATCCAGCTTTAAGTGTGTGTTTTTTTGCCTGGGACGTGGTCTGAAGTGGCCTCAGTGCTCTAGAAACCAGAGTAGTGGGGCCTCGTTATCTGCCTGCAGAGAATTCTGTGGAGTTAAGACTATCGTGACTCATGAAGCAACTTTCATGTTACCCAAATCTGCTCAGCCAATCAGTAGCTAGAAACGCAAACCATCATCTTCTGATCTCCTGCTGCGCTGGCCTGGAACTGAAGACATGTTTCTCCTCAGGAATCCCCATCAGGTCGACTCTGGACAACGCGAGCACAGTGGAGTATGTTGGGCTGATCCACGAGCTGGTGATAAAGACCCGCAGCGTGGTCAGGGAGATGGACTCCCAGGATGATGTCACCTTCCTGCGTGTGCGCTCCAAAAAGAATGAGATCCTGATCGCTCCAGGTGGGAGCATCCACATCATCCTGTTTTTGATCACCGGGTGCTTTTATTATCTTCCATTAATCGCCTGCTCTGCTCTCTCTTCACAGATAAGGACTATTTCATGATCGTCATTCAGAACCCATCGCCCTGAACCTGCAGGAACTCCTCGCTGACTCTCTGCTCATCTGGCTGGTTTCATTCCTTCTTGGAAACTTCTAAAGCATTTGTTGTAGGAGAACATATAAAACTGATGAAACAGAACCCGTTGACGATTGTTTATCACCCTGCAGATGTTTTTTTCCCCTTTTAGCATTCCACGTTTCAGACAGTTGTTGGTTGGTTGTTGAGTTAGTTTCATCTGTAGAGGAGAGAAGGGAGGAGCATGGAGGCATATCTGGAGAGTTCTGAGGTTTGTTCTGTCTGCATGAAGACTGCTTTATTTATTGTCAAGTTCCAGTGTCTGACAGCTGGACAACACTATCATTTTTTTTTTTTGCTTTGAAGAAATGAAAACATGAAAATGTTCTTTATTGTGTGACACATTCAGAAGTCAAACACTTTACATGTATTTGTTCCTGATACTGTTTTTTTTGTCTCATTAACATCAGTTCAAATTAAAGTGCTGCCGCAGAAATGTAAAATAAAGAAATTTATATGAACACGTCAGTGGTCCAGTTGTCTGTTGTGTATCTGATTGTTTATATATATATATTTTTTTTTTTTTTTTCAGTCTCAGAGTTTATAGATGTATTTCTGACCTGGAGGCTGAACTGCAGCTCCAGATGTTCAGTTCCACAGCTGCTCTTCTAGAACACATGTCGAACTCGAGGCCTGTGGGCTAAATCCAAGTAACAGCTTTACGTCAAAAAAAAGTCACAATTTTGCAAACGTTGCAATTATACAAAAAAAAAGCACAATTCCAGAAAAATCACAAATTCACAAAAAAGGGCCAAAGAGTGTTGGGTTTTCTGCAAAATTTTGCTAAACCCCATTCATTTCTACGGGGCTTTTTTTTCGTAGTTTTTGGGTAAACATCGAATCTCTACCAAAAGTCGTAACACACCGATCCCGACCGAGCCGGTTTATATTTACTTCCAGACTGATGTCATTTTTTTTAACCACTTTTACGTGGAGAAAACAGTTGATTTTCCTAAAGGAGGGCAAATTACTAATTTCCCTAATATTCTCTGTTTATATACTTCATTAAAAAATAAACATACAACATACACCACTGTAATTGAGCAGATAATCTCTTCAGGAAGTCACTTTAAAGTCTAATATTCGTTAATTTGACTGAGCGTCCCCTTTAAATTCAGCTGGTGACGTCAGAACCTGGGTTCGGTTCACGGCTTTGTTTGTCCGGAGCTGCAGACTGACCCGACCCGGAGAGCCGAGCGGAGGCCCAGCTGCTGCTCATCGGTCTAAGATTCAGAGGAACCGCCGCAGACATGCCGTCCGACAGACCTTTCAAACAGCGGAGGACATTCGGTGAGAAAGCCGTTAGAAAACGATTAAAGACGGTGTAGAAACTCGGCCGCAGAGCGGACTGGTACCGGCCTGTTAGCCGCCTAGCTCCGTCTGTTTACAGCAGCTGGAGCCTCCGGTTTTGACCCACACTCAGTGGGCTTCGATGTCAGCATGGTGGGGATGCTTCCAAACTGAATTTAAGCGCACACAGACTGAGTATAACAGAGGATACGCTGGGTCAGAGAAACCTCTAAAAACCTGGTCTCCGTCCTGGAGGCCCTGGAGGTCTGCCAGCGGTTACTGGACTGTTTACTGGGAGGAAAACAACATGTGCTGACATTTTATCCAGGACACGTGTTTACTGCTCAATTAGGTTGTCATTTGACACCAGAAGGCGGGGCCGGTGCATTGGAGGGCGGGGCTTGGTAGGGCGGGGCTTCCCCACAGAGAAGGACAACAAACTTAAGCATGACACTGCAAACCAAAACTCACAATTATGCAACTTAATCATTTTTTTTAAATTATTTTTAACAACACAGTTGATAGATATTTTGTCAATTTTGGAACAAAAATTCATGATCCACAATTAGGCCAAAATAGTATGAGTACATATACATTTGTTGATGACAAAAACTGGAGTGAAGATCATACATAAGCTAGTTTACGATGAAAAGGAGCGTTCGGGGTTTTTAGTTGATTCTTTTTGTGAAAAGGTTGCTATTTTGTAGCATTTGCTATTTTACAATGAAAATTTGTGATTGAAACTCAGCTATTTAATTTTATGTTAAAAAGGTACAATTTTTCAACTTAAAAATAAAAATATTTCCCGACTTGAAATATGTGTGTGTGTGTGTGTGTGTGTGTGTGTGTTAAATACCTCTTGTTGTTCAGAAATGCTTAAAATCTCACTTGGCTCCGTTAACTGGCATATGGAGAACAATGAGTT